>PPNO03000023.1:0-115203 GCA_003708185.3 Isabelozyma rhagii
TGTTCTTGATGAAATCTCTGTGACCTGGAGCATCAATAACGGTAACGTGGTATTTTGGAGTTTCGAATTTCCATAAAGCGATATCAATGGTGATACCTCTTTCTCTTTCAGCCTTAAGTTTATCTAAAACCCAAGCGTATTTGAAAGAACCCTTACCTAATTCAGCGGCTTCCTTTTCGAATTTTTCAATGGTTCTCTTGTCAATACCACCACACTTGTAGATTAAGTGACCGGTGGTAGTAGATTTACCAGAATCGACGTGACCAATAACAACGACGTTAACGTGAGTTTTTTCTTTACCCATTTTTAATTGATTAAAGTTGAATGAAAAAAAAAGAAGAGGAAGAAAAAGAGGAAAAACTGGAAATTTGTCCCTGTTTTATACGAACAGGAAAATTTTTTTCTCTTCGCTGTTAAAAAAAATATGAAGGGGCGTTCATGGGATGAGCTTACATGTACCGAAAATTACGCGCGCATGACCATTATTACACATAAAATAATGGAAATCCATGGAATGTTGGTGATAATGATAAGATATAAATATGAGTTGATTTGGAGGTGGCAAATGGACTTGCATAATCACGGGCATACCGCTTTCGTTTTGCAACAGACTAATGAGTTGATGTGGAGTCGTTGTGAGGAACACTCAATTTTTGCAACAATTGGTGATTGGGATTGGCGCTGTCCTTATAAGAAATGAGATCGGGTGATTCTTCTACAAATGAGGTGTCCACTTGGTTATTTGAAGATTGAGGGTCACGCAGTTGTAGTAGTTTTGTCGTTAGAGATTCGGAATTCGAGAAGAGTTTACCGTAGCGTTGACGTTTTTTGAGCTTTCTGGGAGATGGAGGCTTGAATTTTGACTGTGACACGGAGGGAGATATGGAGGTTCGGCTGGAGACAGAAGGAGAAACAGATGTTTGGTCTGTTTCGGACGTTTTCGGTGCGAAAAGACACCAGTTGAGATTAAGAATGTCAGGAATTACCAATACCGAAGCATTCTGAGTTGATGTCTGTACCATCATTTCCCAAATATAGGCAATTGATACAATGGGTATATTCCACTTTTTAGCGGCGTTGATCTTGTTTTTGGAGGATATCAGCGAGATATCATGCGATTTACTGGAATTGGAGTATGTAGGACAATCAAGAATATCACCATATTTGTAGGAGAAGAGCTGAGGACTTGAATTCAATAACGTCGACTTGAAAAGATTAATGTTGATGACGAGAAGATCACGGGATGATGTGAGTGATTCACAGAAATGAAAACCAAGATGATTTATTAGATTTTTAAGATGTAGAAGCTCAATACCTGTGAATCCAGTAACACAAATCTTGAGTTTAGTATCAGCTTTAATTAATCCTGTAATTGGCTTTCCCCAATTGTCATCTACAATTCTATTATAGAAAACACATCTTTCAATAAACCATTCTGTCACGACTATGATTTTTTTATCCTGGAGAAGTTGCACTTGAAGCTCGGAGTTCAAGAGGTTGATCATTGACGCTGATTGGTGACCATTTTTGAACGGAAGAAGGATATGAGTGATGTTTTTCTCCTCTGTGACGTCACTGGTTTTACCACCATGCGAATGAATAACCGATTTTAAGAGAAATAGTTGATTCTTATTGAATCCAATGACCAAAAATGATAAATTTGCAAATAACGTCAGTTTAGTTGGTTCTTCCGTAACCGTTGCTTTCATTGGCGACAAGTTGAGTGATTCTTCTTGCCAATCGTTTTCATCGGTGGTAGATGCGGCTCTGAAATTTTCTTCATTCATGATAGAATTCCAGATAGAGTTTGATTTGCGAATAGAGGTTTTCGACGTTGGTTGCGGTTGTTGATTCCAGAATTTATAGCCATTTAAGTTGATGGAATTCTCGATATCGTTTAGTAGATAGTCACTTGGGTTCAAACAGGCTCTTCGGAGTAAGGAGTCAAATATGAATACTGGATGTAGAACGGGAATTTTCCATTCTAAACTTTTATTGTACTTTTTTCCTATTCTATTAGTAGTCACGAGAAAGTTAGTGGACTTGCTCAAGGAGTTAGTCACTTGACCTCCATTCTTTATAATTATATCAGAAAGAGAACCCAGGTTGTAAATCAGATTGAAGTCAGCAGTTTGACGATGCGGAAGTTTAGTTAAGATACTATTATGTGAATCATTAGTCTCGATACGCGACAAACATATAGACAAGTTTTCGAAGATGTTTAACTTGAGATTGTTGACATTGAGATTAGATTCACCATTTAGCCAATCATTGTAAAGTAAATTGATTGAGTTTTTCTGAAGAAACACGATGTCGTTTCTGAATTTCACGCAAAATTTATACTTTTCGGTATTACGGTCACCCACAATTAAGTATTTGACATCACTCATTAAGTCGGAGAAATGGTTCCCTCCGAGAATTTGGATACGCGAGACGATAACATCTCTCTCCTTGGTGGGAATCGATGTACAACAAAAGGATAGTCCTTGTAGTGGCTTCGACATGGAGAGAAAAGGCTGGGGCTGGCAGTGTTTGTATTAGGTAAGTCACACGTCAATAATCAGTGATGAGGAAAGTCGCTTGGAGCGCGCGACATATTATCCCACGCCAGCGACATTTTAGCAACCTTACATTGAGCCAAGATAATGAGAGGAGCCATGCGCCGTAACTGAAACTTGGAATGTGATTGACTGTTTGGGGATGGTTTGCCCACAACCAATCAAGAAATAATTTCGATTAGATGGAGGAGGGGGAGCAAATGATGGAGTTTGAAATCTGCAGCGATCTTTGAGATGAGATGAGGGAAAATATCAACAGATCTCCATAGCTAATGTTTTGTAACGCTTATCTTTTCGAAGTAACAGATCTCCAACCTTCAATTTCACGTCTCTTTCAGGAACCATAAACATCGTATATGGAATGGGCCCTGTAATCATGTGACTGACTATCACGTGGGATATATATGCTTGTTGTTGTTTAGCCACTTTGGGTACATTTCGAACATTCGGGAATATCATCATAATGCAAATGATACATGCTCACTGTCTTGGGATTGGCGAATTGGGGAATTCTATTGCCAATACTAGTCACAACACACGGATCTACTTACGATCTGCAACTAGGCGAGCTATACACGTGATCTGAATCCATCCCAAATAGGAAGGACTGCCACTTCGTAACAGGGTTCACGTGACGCACACTAGGGGAGCGTATGAATTGTTGAGGGTTTACATCTCACGTGAGGCAAGTGGGGGCCTCCCCCAATAAAAAAAAGCTATGCATGATGGTAGTGGAGGGAACAAAATTCATGTGGTAGCTATTTGTGGCTATGTACCAGCTTTTAAATATGTGATATTAGTTATTGGAACGCCCATAAATTGTACCCTATTTCAAGATCAGCAATTAGCATGGAACATTTGGATACCTGGAGTCATCACTTTGGAGGCTTATAATAAATGCATTGCATTTAGATCGAGATTATGCTTAGGGGCTCCCAATAATTGTCGAGGGTTTTCCCAAAGTCAGTTAAATCAAAATAAATCTGACGCAGAAGCTTAAGATAAAAAGATCTCCAAAGTGCCGCAAATTTGAACAATGATCAACACCTTAAAAAGCAATAAATTGCTATAATCTGAACAGTGATTATATTACGAGATCGAACAAAGCTTACACATTTAGAGAAAAAAGCTATATATAGAAGCTAAACTTCTTATTCCTACCGTTTTGGGAACAACAACTTCCAAATTCGGGAGGCGCCGCCATATGGCCCCTTTTCTTGTAACTGCATGAAACTATTGTGCATGAAAGGCAAAAAAATCTGATGGAAAATTTAGTGGCACGTCCCAAAGTAGATAGTTTAATACCTTGTTCAAGGTACAAAGAAAATTTTTTTCTTTCTTGTTCCATCATTCATTCGACTTTAATGATGAGATGGTACAATTTCATTCTCAATTTAATTACATGAGTCGTTTTCTTGTTTACTATATATTTGATTGATTTCCCTTCCTAGACTCAAAAATTTTCCTTTTCTTTTTCTCTTCTTTTCTTCATTAAAACACATTTTTATTCACTCGCTTATTATCAAAATGCAATTCTCCACTGTTTTAGCTACCTCCGTCTTAGTCGGTTCTGCCTTAGCTGCTTACACTAACGGTACCGTTGTTACCACCGATGTCACCGTCACTGACTACACCACCTACTGTCCATACTCTACCGTTGTGACTATCACCAGTTGTTCCGAACACAAATGTGCCCCAACCGCCATCACTGTTACCGAAGCTACCACCTTGACTGTCACCGGTGAATGTGTTGTTGCAAGCACCTACACCACTGAAGCTGCCACCTCTAACACCGTTGCTCCAGTTTCTAACACCGTCTCTTCTTTCGAAGGTTCCGGTGCTAAGAACGTTGCTGGTGTTGCTGCTGGTATTGCCGCTGTTGCTGCTGCTTTGTTATAAGTGGTTTTTATGTAAATGAAATTACTTATATTTCTCGGTTGTAAAATCTTTCGTTATTTTTTTTTTCTGTTTTAATATATTTCTCATATATTAATGAATATATATATGTCTAATATATATATTATTTGTTAATTTTGCATTAATTTTCTCTTGAATTTATTTATTTCCAATGGTTTATGTTTTTTTGGTTTGTATATTCGATATTCTTTAATTTAATTGATAATTCTTTAACACTCAGAAATCCTTATCTTATCTGTAGGAAACTTTTCCATCCCTTGAAAGTCTTATTCTCCTCCAGTAAAACTTTAAATTACTAACCTCGAGTTAATTTCATATGACTTCTTGTGTAATTCTGATACCGCAGTACACTTGGTAGCCAGCAACGATTCAATTAAGTAACGACTTGCGACAGCAATCGCTCCTATTTCAAGGTATTGAAGAGCCCTAACAATTTTCTGTAAGTGTTGGCATCAAACCACAGTCCCCTCCCTCAATCATTAGCATCAGTTTGCTACTGACATAAATTTTCTTTCCTTAGTTTTTATTCTTAGCTCTTTCAGTCTTTGCCAAGACCCTGTAGTCAGAAAGTTAAAAATTTCATCAGACAATCACTGATGAAGGAAGAATTTGTTAGAACAGAGAATGCCGTAATCATCGTCTGTCATTAGCCACCGCTCCACGCAAGTAATTTATCTGTGGGTGGGAATCTGATGTGCGGTTAGGTTTCACCCTATTCTCTGCATCGGCCAAGTTGCTCGTGATATTACTAACGAAAAAAAAAAAAAAAACGGAAACAATTAGAGTTCGTGCAGATTGTTATCTTTTCTTGTTTCTAAATTTGTCGGTACCTGGCATTCCATGGCAACATTGTAAATGACCTCTTCTTGGTACGTATCTTATGCACGGCTACTATTGTACAGTCGTCACGTAACTATTATCAGCAGGACAACATAGACTCTACGAACAAAGCACAAACAGGTTATATACAGTACTGAACTCATCTCCTAGTCCGAGTGCTCTTGTTCGGTTATTGTATCGGTTGCATGCATCAGTTAGACTCGTGTGACAATTAAGGCGACTAGTGTCTTCTAATTAAGACAAGCTCCAACACATAGAGAAGTAGTTAGTTGTTGTAGTGGTTGACATAAGTTGAGTCTAAACTGTGTGAGAGTATGGTAATAAGATTAGCTGTTAATTTGGCCCAAAATTAATTATCTTACAAGAGGATGGGAGGATTCACGGGAAAAGGCGACTGAAGTCCTTAACTTCCAAACTTTTTTTAAAGTTTAAACTCTTATATTTCTAAACTATTCAAAAATATATAAGAGACCGGGTGATACCATGTTACACCTTCGAATACCTTGAAATTAAATTTTTTTTTTTTGTTTATCCCATCGAGAGAGTAACTTTTTTTTTTTTTTTACAATTAACATTATATATATTGAATATCAGATAATATAAAAATATTTTGGAGGTACGGAGCTTTCAATTGATCAATCGAATGAAAGGTATTTAACCTTCTTCAAAAATTGAGAATTAGCCTGGCTAGCTCAATGGCTAGAGCGTTTGACTTTTAAATCACGATTTAAGAGGTTATCAAAAGGCTGCGGGTTCGACCCCCGCGTCGGGCTTTTCTTTTTTTACTACTTTTGTCCGATTTCTAATCCGAAAAACGCTCACGACTCAAAAGTTTTTTTTATGTGAATCGGACTTTAGAGGCGAACCCATCAATTATTCATCTCCACAATTGGACTATTGTATAAGTACGGAGTCTATTGACAGCTTGAGCAAAAGTTTTTTCAACAAAAGTCTTCACCGTCTCTCTCACTACACAATGGACCCAACCAATGATCCCAATTTCACCCCTCCATCGTTGAATCGCAACATTGAACCCACAGCTCCATCGTCAACAATTCCTTCGAACCAACCAATCCAACAATTCGTATTAGCCGATTTAGGTAATTCAGTAGATGCTCCATTCGAAAAATCGAACAAAGTAAAGAAAAATAGTGATAAATCTAAAATTCCTCGAATCCATACCGATTTGACGGATTCAGTATCATCATCTGAGGATGAATATCGACAAAAATTGATTTTACCCCCAACTATTAAAGTTAAGTCATCACAAATTGCTGACTTGGAGGAAGTTCCTCATGGGGTTCAGAGACAAGCAAAGAACCTCGATGAATATAAATTTCCTTCCCATCGATTAGCTAATAAATTAACTGATGACGCCAAATTCCCATTAGTTATTGTAGCATGTGGATCTTTTTCACCCATCACTTATTTGCATTTGAGAATGTTTGAAATGGCATTAGATGCCATAAGTGAACAAACAAAATTCGAGGTTATTGGTGGTTATTATTCTCCTGTAAGTGATAACTATAAGAAACAGGGATTAGCACCAAGTCATCATCGAGTAAGAATGTGTGAATTAGCGTGTGAGCGTACCAGCTCTTGGCTAATGGTAGATGCCTGGGAATCTTTACAATTGAAATATACTCGTACTGCGTTGGTTTTGGATCATTTTAATGAAGAAATTAATGTTAAGCGTGGAGGAGTATTGGCCAAAAATGGAGAATTCAAACGTGGGGTTAAGATCATGTTGTTGGCAGGAGGTGATTTAATCGAATCGATGGGAGAACCTGATGTTTGGAACGATCAAGATTTACATCATATTTTGGGAAAATACGGATGCTTAATTGTCGAAAGAACCGGATCTGATGTAAGAAGTTTCTTATTGAGTCATGATATCATGTATGAACATAGGAGAAATGTGTTGGTGATCAAACAATTAATTTATAATGATATCAGTTCTACAAAAATTAGATTGTTTATCAGAAGAGGAATGTCAGTGCAATACTTATTACCGAATTCGGTGATTAGATACATCCAGGAACACAAACTTTACATCAATGATACGGAACCTGTCAAGCAAGTAATGAGTGACAAAGCTGATTAGTGTTCATAGGAAATTTCAAGCAAGTAATAAGTAATATAGCTGACTAGCATCCACTGGGAGTTTGATGAGGAGAGAGAGAGATTGCTGAGAGAAAAACAGCTAATCATAGGGACATGAGAATTGTGAGCCTACAAGGTGAACAGGGCTCAGGAGTCCTGTGCTCTGTGAATTAGATTTATACTGAAGTAATCATAGATAATACACTAGATGTTTGGGTTGTTGTCCAGATTCATTCTGTGGAGATACCAATGGCATTGGCGGATATGGAGCCTCAGGATGTACGGATTTTCCTCCGCGGATTTAAGCGCAAACAAGGTTTCAAAAGCCTTAGCCGTGGGGGTGTCAAATTTGGATACATAGTTGTACGGCTATGTTAGTGGTTAGCCGTATAGAGGGGCTAAACTTGAACCATGGGGTGGTTCGACCAGTCAAGGGAAACCCTGTAAATGGAAAATACAGTGCCGTGTTCTAGGCTAAGTTTATACTCACAATGTTGTATATACAAATGTATTATTGTAACTGTTCAGTTGGTAGAGACATAAAGCAGATGAGCTTGAGAGAATGAAGGCGAACGGAGTCCTCCTTCATGGAATACATATAGAGTCAAGCCTGATCAGGAATAATACCTAACGAAAACACCGAAGTAATATTACGCCAAATACATGGAAAGAACATTACATCTTTACTAAAATACTTGAGTGAGATGCTCAAAATCAAAATCTGCTCAACAATACAACCTCTGCAGTTTTTGATTGTAGGTGCATCTAGACCTCTTTCAGTGTTGCGTTGTTTTAGACAAGTCTGGTCTTTAATCTTCCCCATATTGACCAGTGAGCGATTCTCTATGCCTACGAAACCAACCGGAAGTGAAACATAACAGGATCACCCCAAGAAAGCGTTCGTGGATCCAACATTTATCCGGGACTGTTGTAACAATAGAGTTGACATGTTGATGCGAAAATTGGGTGTGAAAAATGTCGTAAATGCCTTGACAGTTTTATTGTGTGGACAAAGAGATTTACATCTTCTAAGTTGCAATATTACTTACAGGTTAAGCAACGCTTCATGGACTCAATGTGACTCAGATCCATCCTTATTTCGGAGCGGTGTTTGACTTGATTCCACCCAGCCTCCGTGGATACTTCGACCACCAAAATGTCGAAGGGAGAAGGGGCGACATTTCTAGTCTTTTAATAGACACCAGATCAAAAAGTTGGCACGCACGCCAAAGACACGCGTGGATGATCACGAGACCCGTGCACCAGAGATGGACCAATAGAATCTCTTGAATTTGTA
The DNA here is from genome assembly GCA_003708185.3 of Isabelozyma rhagii. Lineage (NCBI taxonomy): Eukaryota > Fungi > Ascomycota > Pichiomycetes > Serinales > Metschnikowiaceae > Isabelozyma > Isabelozyma rhagii. The sequence continues at coordinate 8,716 of PPNO03000023.1, forward strand.
AGCAAACCTGTCTCCTTGCAGATGCTTAGGTAAATATTTTTACAACAGCAATGAGCTGCAATTCTAGGTTTTTTCAGCTTAAATAATCGAGGATATCCACAAGTCTTTTTTACATTGAAACATAAAAGAACTGTCCATAATTTGACAGTGTTTAATCGAGTATCATAATCCCAACAATCAATCCCGATTGATATATTATTTATTTATCACGCCCCATCAACAGCGCTCTATTGATTTACTTCTTAAATCATCCATACCCCTGATTCGATAACATATCGTTACATTAGAATCTCCAAACACCAATACATTATTTATTATACCTTACTTTCCTGTCATTGGCTAGAGTACTAATACACCCGTTCACCACTCTTGCAAAACCCTTTTTTTTTCTCGATTGCTAGTCGACTCCACAATTACCCTCCCTACAAGTAATAACATAATACATATGTCATTGGTGAGTATCAAAAATAGCATCAGCAAAGTGTTGACAAGAACCAAATCCGATGAAGAATTAGATAGAGTTGAAGGTCTTCTTCAAAATAACCAATCTCCGTATGGAGCCAGCGATAACCCAGATAGAGCACAACAGGTTTCTAATGAAGAGGCGATTTTAAATGCAGTCAAATCCAACAACGAAGATGATGACGAGGAAGAAGCCACTGGTTTTTTCAACAAATTTGACCCAAGAGTTATGTCAGATATTATCATTGGGTTATCCGACGGCTTAACCGTGCCATTTGCTTTAACTGCAGGTTTATCATCATTAGGATCGTCTAAGTTGGTGATTACTGGTGGTATGGCTGAGTTGGTTTCTGGATCTATTTCTATGGGATTAGGAGGTTATTTAGCTGCCAAATCCGAATTGGATTACTATAAAGCAGAAGTTAAGAAAGAAAAATTGAACTTTTTCAAAAAGCCAGAAGCTATTAACCAAGATGCTGCTGAGATAATGTTAGATTTGGGAGCATCTGAATCAACCATTGCTTCATTCTTGAAAGATTTAGATTCACAACCAAAAAATTTGATTGATTTTGTTATAAGATTCGGTAAAGGTTTGGAAGAACCAGCAGAAGGTAGAGAATTCACATCGGCCATTACAATTGGTTTAGGATACTTCTTGGGTGGATTTGTACCTTTACTTCCATATTTCTTCTGTTCTGTTGTCAGAACCGGCTTGATTGTATCGGTTATTGTTATGATTATTACTTTGTTCATTTTCGGGTATGTCAAAACCTCCATTTCTTTAGGAGAGGATTGTGGGACCAACAAGAAATTCGTTGAAGGGATACAGATGGTCTTAATTGGGTCTGTGGCTGCTGGTGCTGCTTGGACCTTGGTGTATTTCATCGATAACTGATCTGGTAACTTCAATTTTTTTCACACATAATTGATCTCGTATCAGTACCCGATCCCACACATTAAACTTTTTTGCATTATAAGAATTCTACCTTCTTCCCCCCAGTGTATATTAATCAAAGTCTTCCCGAAGGTACATTATGTAGGTTACTCCATATTTTAGGCAGCGCACGTCTTTCTGAGTGGCAAGTCATGAAAAAAAAACCCGTTTCTCTAACTGAAAAAAAAAAGAACGGACTATTGTAAAGAACAAGGACAACTCTTTTTATTCAGGGATAAATAACGATGTCGAGTTCCAGAATGACCAATTTTATCTCCAGGATCGCAGTACCTTTGGGTATTGCTGTCACCTTGGGTCAATCTGCCATGTATGACGTCGAAGGTGGTAAGAGAGCCGTGATTTTCGATAGAATCAAAGGGGTTCAACCAAATGTGATTGGTGAAGGTACTCATTTTGTCATTCCATGGTTACAGAAGCCAATCATTTATGATGTCAGAACCAAATCCAAAGTCATTGCCACTACCACTGGATCAAAAGATTTACAGAATGTTTCATTAACCTTAAGAGTTTTACATCGTCCAGAAGTTTTGAATTTACCTAAGATTTATCAAACTTTAGGGTTGGACTATGATGAAAGAGTGTTGCCAGCCATTGGAAACGAAGTTTTGAAATCTATTGTAGCACAATTCGATGCAGCTGAATTAATCACTCAAAGAGAAGTGGTAAGTGCCAGAATCAGACAAGAATTGAGTAAGCGTTCAAATGAATTCAACATCAAATTAGAAGACGTTTCCATTACTCACATGACATTCGGTAAAGAATTCACCAAGGCGGTTGAACAAAAACAGATTGCTCAACAAGATGCTGAAAGAGCCAAATTCTTGGTCGAAAGAGCAGAACAAGAACGTAAAGCCAGTATCATTAGAGCCGAGGGAGAAGCAGAATCAGCTGAAACTGTGTCTAAAGCATTGGCTAAAGCCGGGGATGGTCTTCTCATGATCAGAAGATTAGAAGCTTCCAAGGATATTGCTACTCTTTTAGCAAATTCTTCAAACGTTTCTTACTTACCTTCTGGTGCTAAGGGAGGCAGTGAAGGTAACTCCAACAGTTTGTTGTTGAATGTAGGTGGTCGTTAATGTAAATAGTTTTTCAATGAATATTATGCAATCGTACAGGCTTGCCACTGTCATGGTTAAAAAAGTGCTACAACATCGCTCTCACGGAGGAGTAATTCTGTGTTTACTTCTCTCTTGACTGAAGCGTAAATATGCTCTTCTGAGGTATTTCGTATAATATGTACAATTTGTCAAATTTTTTAGTAATTGTCAGGGCATCCAAAATTTGCGGCCGTTTCTTACAAACTTTTGATAAGCATCTCCTAACTTTTACAAAAATTGACATTTTTACATAAGATTTACGTACTTGGACTTCTAATGATGCCCCTCACATTAAAATTCTTACCGTGTCTTGTATCTATTTACATAAATTATACATCGATATCTACTTCCACCAATTCGTCAGTTACACCAGGAGTGGTGACCTTTCCCAGTCTGATTAATGATTCTATATCTGCCACTTCTTTCACACATCCACTGGTAAGATTGATAACATCTCTATAAGTTTTTCCTACCACGATGTTATCTTCCACCCGAACTCCAATGCCCTGGTACTCCTTAGGCCACTTATCATTTTGAGGAATATATAAACCTGGTTCTATGGTGATCACGTTACCGGCTTTCAACTTCGCAAATCTGGAGATGCTAGGAACGTCGTGAAGATCAAGACCGAGATGGTGCCCAATGTAGTGTGGATACAAGTACCTGGTAACATCTGACTTGGTGACCATACTAAACCCAGGTAAATCTTTCAAATTTTCCGTCAACACTTTAACGCTGATTTCATGAATATCATTGATAGACACCTGGTTATCTTCGAAACATAAATCTATGCACACTTTATTTGCTTTCAACACAATTTCGTAAATTTGTTTCTGAGCTTTGGTAAATCCATTTGGAGAATTTGGCCATGTTCTCGAAATGTCAGCGCAGTAACCACCCAATTTACCTGCGGCATCTACGAAAACCATTTCGTCTCGGTATAACAAGTCATCGTTTCGGGTATAATGAATGGTCAATGCATTGGGTCCACTAGCAACCACTGGGATGTAAGCCTGTTTATCACAACCTCCTTTAACGAATACATATTCAAGGTATTTGGCCAACGTCTTTTCGGTGGAGATAGGCAGAGAAGAACCAACTTTGGCAATTGCCTGATTAATTCCTCGTGATGATATTTGTCCTGCTTTTTTCATCACAGCAATTTCACCAGGTGACTTCACAGCCCTCTGTTTAGCAATTAGAGAGGTTAAAGGGTTTATGTTACAGTTTTTAGAACTTCTCAATACTTCATTTATGGTATTGGGAATCTTATTGAAGGTAAAGTTATTGAAAAACGTCAGAAACTTCGAAGTGGTGTTGATACCCCTTTTCTTGCTGGATTTATCATCCCAATAAACGTTTTCATTCGTTTTTAACAAACTATTGATGTAAGATTCCACTTTATTGATATCCTCCACAACATCAGCATTAAAGAAATCATAAGCTCCTTGCATTCCCGATCGTTCGCCTTCCCACAATTCCACCGATGGGTTCTTAGGCTGTACTAGCATATGAAATACAACATCCTCTGGATCATTGCTTTCCCTCTTCTTCTCAATAATAGCTACGGATTCAGGTTCTAACCACCCCGTCAAGTAATATAAATCGTTGTCTTGTTGGAATTCATGGAATACGCTCCCACTACTGAATTGCACCAGGTTCCCTACTAACAATGCTATGGAGCGGGCTGGGAGCTTGGAAGCGAGTTCTAGCCGTCTGTTATAGTACTCTAGGGCAGTTATGGCCGGAGTCAAGTAACCAGGAGCAGGCAAGTAGTGGTTTCTAGTTTCATGGGTTGGTTGTCCCATGCTGAATTGGGCCGGTGGTCGAGAGCCAATCTGATACCTTCTAGCTCCCACCAATAACAGTGCTACTGACACACCCTTCAATGGGAATGCTTTGGCCCGTACGCACCTCAGTAGTATGTTCGGGATCATTGAGCATCTGATAAGAAAACCGAAGGAAATTTTTCACATTTTTCACCATTTTTTTATGCGAGATTTTGACGTGAACTTTTTTTGACACACTACTTATCGAGGAGACCCCTAATCGAGGTTATGACCCCTCTTCTCTTCGATGGAAACGTAGGGTTTTGTAATGGACGTGAATATTCCATCAAGCAGTTGATCAAGAAAAAGGGGAGTTCGGTGCATACCAATGGGTTTAACCAATTACCATGGGAGAACTACTTTGAACCAGATAAGAAGCAACCAGAAGACGAAGAAGAAGCAGAAGGAGAAGAAGAGGAAGCAATAAAAACTGACATAAAGGAACTGAAGAAGCTCAAGAAACAGCAGCGGAAGGAGGTTCGACTCCAGAAGAAGATGAACGCTGCTAAGAGGAAACTCACCAGGCTCCAGAAAGAGTTATCGGTGAAAGATTCTCAACCCCGAGACGAAGAAGCAGAAGTAAACCCATATAATATCAAGCGACAGATTAAACAGACATATGGAAATATCATGAATTTGTATGGGGAAGGCATCAACTCACGAACTGACTTCAAGCTCTTCCAGTACAAGTCAATTGCTCTATATAAATCAGACCTTGATTTTATCTTGCCCGGAGAATGGTTAAACGACAACAATATTTCGTTTATCTATGAGCTTATTCTTCATTTGTTTATCCAAAATAGTGATTTTAGTTACGAAGTCCAATTGTTGGTACCGTCATTAATTCAACTATTCTTGCATCTTCCTCTCAATGACGACTTACCTAACATTCTTCCCGTCAATGATTTGAAGAAACTGAAGTTCTTGTTTATCCCGTTCAACCATATGGACGATGAGGGCTCGATAAACTTAGAGGAAGCAAATAATGGCGACCATTGGATGCTCTGTGTTCTCTGCTTGTTAAATAACAAACTCTATGTATTTGATTCTATGGCGTACACTGATGAAGAGAATGATAAGAGTTTAGAGGATTTGGTCAAACGATTGCAATTCTGTAAACGGATCTTCCAGAATGGTAGTAATCAGCCAATTGAAATTGTTCGAATGTCATGCGACCAGCAAGATAACTCGGACGATTGTGGAGTGTATTTGATCATGATTTCGTGTTTGTTGATCAAACGGTTGTTTTATGGTGACAAGCCCGATGAAGAGATCGAAAATGAAGAGTACACAGAGGAGTTGTCTCATTCAAGACATACAATTGATTTAGATATTAGTGACGTGAAATTTAATGCATTAGATGGGAGGTTGTATATGATTGATTTGATTTATAAATTAGCTGAGGAGCTAAAGCCGAATTAAATCAGTTGACGAGCTCTGCTAGTTAAAGAACTTGTCTGTCAAGATCCCCTTCAATATGTTGGCCAAACTCTCTCCCTCTAGAGATTGCTGCAAATCATTTAGCTCGGCGTGAAGCCGGGCCTGCTTTACTCTTTGGGTTTTATCATCATTCGTTCCTAGGTTATAAAACACTTCATCATTAGCATTATAACCCAAATTCATTTCTCCGAGATTGAGGCAAGACAACAAATTTAACAAATTACTGGAAATCAGCTTCACCTCCACCGCATCATGGGTGTCGTAGCCGAGTTTTTCAATCAATTTCAATCGAGGAATTTGCTTGGTAATTGACATGATCAACAAGAATTGTTTGAAATCGATTATTAGCTGGATATACTTTGTGAAATCAGTAGTCAGTTGTGAGTTGCTTATCGGTAGCAAGTATCCAACAGAACAATCTAACTCTTGTATGAACACTTTATCATTCAAGAATTCTTTGGCAGATTTGGCATTGCCGTTAGATAAATCAATCAAAAGCTCATAAACTTTAGACCCTAGATCATTAGAAGAAGCAAACAAATCTACCAACTGTTGATTGACAAAATTCTTTTTATGTTGCTCTAAGTAAGCTTCCTCGAATTTGTTTTCCTGGTTGGTGGTGGTGGATTCAAAGAATGATAAATCTTTGAAAGATTTGCTCATAATCGAACTCAAGCAAATTAAGGTTAAAATCTCTGGTTTGAAACCAAAGTCATCAATGAGAATGTCGAATGTCTTGACTTCAGGAATTTTACTATCAGCTATGGAGAGTTCATAGAATTGAGTTAAGAATTCCTGGAGATTATTTTGTTTGAATGATAAAATGGCAAGAAACCATTTAATTAACCAGTAAAACTTCAATTCCTTTATGATATTATTCTTAACTTGCCCCGTTATATTAGCATTATTTACATTATCCCCCGACATACTATTTTGTCGGATAGAATTAAATAGAATCTCATTATTAGTATAGTAAAAGTTCAATTTTTTCATCAAAGCCAGGAAGCTTTTATGTAATGTAAACATATGCTGTGTTGTAGCTTGCTTTTTCGGGGGTACATTTGCTGGAAGATTATTTAATGAAAATGACGCTGCTCTCTGCTTGTTTTCGTACAAGACGCTGGGGAAGTCCAATTGGCTGAAAAATTGAAGAAGCACTTGGTAAAATAAAAATTCAATGTACATGTTACTTGCCAATTGAGTTTGATCACTAGGCTGACTGGAGAAACTTATCAATGATCCGATTTGATTGAGGTAGTGTAAAGCTGTTGTGTAAGCATTTTGAAGGAAATAAACAATAATCATTTGTTTCAATTTACTAAACTTCAGTAATCGTACATCTAAATTGTTAAAACTTGCCCTTAGAAAAGGATTCTCATCATCGAATTCGTCATCATCAATCTTAAATGCTTTAATTTCACTTACTAATTGCTCATTCGTATCTATAATCGTCTTTATCCAGTCATCATCAAACTTGTGGATTATTTTCTCGCCGTCAAGAATGCCTATCATTGTTTGATATGAGCTGTTCAAGCATTGGTACTTGTCCATTAAGTTAAGCGATTCAATAGAAATTGCCACTAATTGTTGGATATTACTGGACTTCTCTCGATACAAATGATTAAAAGAGTATACTAGCCTTGGAAGCTTTGTGAAGGATATATCCAAGTCAGCTTCTTCCTCCCAGTTTGTCATGATGATGCGAGGGCCTGATAAAGAGGAGAGAGTATGGAGAAACTGTTGATATTGCGGATATCGAAAATGCACGGGTGCAAAAAAAGCTATTGATGGTTTCAAGAGAGGTAAGAAATGACCACCAAAAATTGATAGTAAGCAAAGCCAAAATCGATACTTTGACTAAGGAAACATAAATTGAAAGGTTCGATAAGTAGGAATACATGAAAGAAAGATCTGGTAATCATGAATACTTAGAGTCCGAGTTGGTACGGAGGTTGTGGGTTTTGTATTCCCAGTTAGGATGATCCTATTGAATCATCGTTCAAAATCCTCTCTTTTGAAACCGTTTCTTTGAATTGGTTGTATTTTTACATGTATTTGCCTTTATTGAAAATATATAACTTAGAAAAATAGCTGCGAATAATCATAAAATTAAAGAGCTGACCTTGTAGGAGCTGCATATATTAAACAATATCAGGGCAACGCCCCAACAAAATGGAATCCAGCAACTCATGCTTAAAGAACCTGCTTTATAAATTGACTGTAGAAGCAACCCCACGACCGCTCCACTAATGAACCCTTGACTCAATCCCACTAGCAAATACATTACTAGTATGAGCATGTAATTGACGAAGCTCCAGTGGTCATACCACACAACATACCGTTTATCCCGTGGTTTGGTCATTGGTTGTTCGTTGTTGTTACGAAAGTTATTCAATCGGTGGTGATTAAGACTAACGTTCACTGCAGCCATTAACCCAACAACAGCATATATTCCGCCCCAGATTACCAAACACCAAAAAACAGTGAATTTCCAAATATCAAATGAGTGGTAGAGGTACAGCTGCTGAAATTGGGGTCTGCTGGAACCCATCGGCCAGTATAAAGATGGGAATGGTGGAGGTGTATACCCAATGGGCACATTGAGAGAACTAACAAAAATCTTCATCTTTGTCTTGCAACTGATTCTTTTGCAGCTTGCTCCCCTGTTAGGATCGGTATTACTTTGAACAAATCGTGTCCTATACACGTTCTATTCCTCAGCGAGTTAAGTCCGTCACTTGCTTGTCTAATGTGATGCTTGTCAAATATGTATCAGTTGTGTTCTCCTGATACTAAGGGTTTTTTGTTTTCTTTCACCAGTCTCTCTGGGGGATAAATTATTTCACACCCCGTAAATACCCACTCTGACTATAAGAACTCCCTGGTATCCTCTTTATTCCGCTAATGAACTATAGCTTTCCGTCTTTTACAGGCTCTTTCAGTCTCTGTTTGACTATTCCTGTCTATAAAAAAAAAACAGCCTTTGTGCAGGCGCACTATGAACTTCAGCGACTCGCCACTGATCACTGACCACTACCAGAAGATATATTTTTGAAGACGTAGACAAGTGAGGATAACCAGATATCAATTTATCTACTGTTCATAAGTGTTGAAGTTAAGTATCGATAATTGATAATTCGATCAATTCTGTTTTAAGCTAGTCTCCAATTCATTTGTCAACGTTATTTTAGCAGAATGTCAAGAAGATACGATTCCAGAACAACCATTTTCTCTCCAGAAGGGAGATTATACCAAGTTGAATACGCCCAAGAAGCTATATCCAATGCCGGTACTGCCATAGGTATATTATCCGAAGAGGGAGTGGTGTTGGCGTGTGAAAAAAAATTCACCTCCAAGTTACTTGATGATGATGGTTCAGCAGAGAAATTATACATTTTAAGCGATAACATGATATGTGCAGTTGCCGGTATGACAGCAGACGCCTCCATCTTAGTCAATAACGCCAGAGTAAACGCCCAACAATATTTGAAGACATATAACGAAGAAATCCCTTGTGAGTTATTAATCAAACGTATTTGTAATATTAAACAAGGTTATACTCAGCATGGGGGTTTAAGACCTTTCGGAGTTAGTTTCTTATACGCTGGATACGATGAAAGATATCAATTCCAATTATTCACTTCCAATCCATCGGGGAACTACAGTGGGTGGAAGGCCACTTCTATTGGAGCCAATAACTCTGCTGCTCAAACCTTATTAAAGAAGGACTATAAAAATGACTTAACATTGAAAGAAGCTTGTGATTTAGCCATCAAAGTGTTGTCTAAGACCATGGATAGTTCAAATTTGAACAGTGAGAAATTAGAATTTGCAACTTTGAGTTTATCCAAAGTTGACACGTCAAAGATCATTCATAAGATTTGGAAGAGTGAAGAAATTGATGCTTTAATCAAAGATACTGGGGTTTTGGATGAAAAAAAATCTGATGAAGACTAGAAAAATTGTATAGATGAAGAATTCGCAATATCACAGCAATCAAAAAGAATCTCATTGTAGCTTAACACATTTTTCTTTAGCACCGAGCAATGGATTTAATAGGCATAGGTATCAATACGAAGCGAAATAAGAGGTTGTTGAAGGAGATCAATGACAATAACACCATCACCATCAAGTTATACCATCACATTGTTCGCCTTAATTCGTTTACCAATCAATTCCTCACTCAGCAAACCCCCAAGCTCATCAGTGAATTCGGCTCGAAGAACGAGGAACAATTGAACAAGTATCAACAGATATTCCAAGACATTTACTACTTGTATAATGTGGATAATGTCAAGCTCAAGAAGCTTCCCACTCCATCCATTCACCAATTGAAGAAGTTTTATGACCAATTGACGGAGGGCGAGCAGAATTTCGAGGTTGTGAATGATCCTTTGATAACATCATTGAACAACTTTATCAACTCCTACATAACCATCTCATTGAACCACGAGGTATCTAATTTGTTGATCTACAATACAATCATCTACTACAATCAGTTGTCATACTGGGAGAATTTATACAACTCCAGGTTTTGGAAGTTGGTTTTTGGTATACAGATCTTACCCGAAAAGCTTTTCAATTTTGTTTGGAGTTCAGTTGAAAAACCAGAAGAAGTGCATAGAAAAAGCTTTGTGGAAGAGGATAACACTTTCGTTCACAACTTGGTATACGGGAGAAAGGTTTTGATTCATTTAAGCAATGTTTTGGCGAGGAGGTTTAAGCAGCTAGTTGTTGAGGCTAATCCATTGATTTTAATAAAAACGACCAGTACACAACCAAAGAAGGATCGGGTGGGATTTTGGAGTACTTTCCAGAATATATACAAGCTTCCATTCACGTTGATTAACGGAGAAATTGATTCGAAGATCAAAGGAATTAACAAGAAGTTAAGTGGTAATTATGAGAAAATCAATTATCTTATTAACCATCTTCCTACCAACAACATGTCAGTTCAGTCATTCGAAAACGACCCCGATTACTCTCAGATCGAGGTGGTGGAAAAACTTCTTGATTTATCGGGAGAAAAATCAGCCAATGAGCGTATAAACCAAGTGTTAACCAAGTTGTTAGTACTTTCTAGTAACAACAAAGAGTTTGCTGATTCCGACAAGCCATCATTTTTAACCCGGTTCTGGCCACTACTTCTTGTGTTATTGAAATTCGGGCCTGGCTTGGGGTTGGACGCGTATTCTAATCGATGGGAGATCGTGGAGTGGATGAAGTTGAATTTGGTAGACACCGTAGTGGGATTTTGGCGGAATTGGGTTATCGAGCCGTTCAACCAGATGTTAGGGATCTTGAGGAATGATGAAATCAATGAACTAAGCATTACCACGAAAGAATCGTTACACAGTGATTTGAACTCATTACAGAGAATGGTTGTGGATTACGCCGTGGACTATGAAACATCCAATCAACCCGACTTGAACAAATTGGAGTTGACTAACAAGATCAATGACATGGTAAGCCAGGGAGATTTGACGGTGGTGATGTCGAACTACGAACAAGATCTACGGAACCCGGTCAAATCAATTTTGAAGGGGTCTTTGATACGAGGACTCTTGATTCAAATACAAAAAACCAAGGTTGATGGTTCGGTTGCAATCAATGGTATCGATAAATTATTGAAGTCGCAGCAATTGGTTTTTGCTGTTGTTTCAATCAGTCCTTCGATATTCATGATCTACCAAATCTACCAGTACTTCAACAACAATACGTTCACAAATATTGCTGCTAAACAATTGAAGGTGAGCTGCTTGAAGAGCTTGAACAATATTGAAAAATTACTAACTACTGAAGATCAGGTGAAAGATGGTAAGATCTTTGTGGAAATTATTAATTTGATTCTAATTTCGACCCAAATTATTCCTACTGAGTTGAAGGCCGACTGGCTTCGGGACTTGAACCAATTGAACGATATCGACATCGACGACTCGAAGAAGTCGGCCATCATCACCCGGGTATGGAACATGTACGGGCCCTACTTCCGATAAAAAGGCACCGTCATCACTTCGAGACCTACTTCGAAAGTCGTCAACTTGGTATACATGTACGGGGCATACTTCCGAGGAGAAGTAAACCTGGTATACATATTTCCGGTAAGAACCCGCCATATGGAACATGCACAGGCTTGATCCCGGTATAATGTACGGGCCTACCTTCGATTAGCGCTCACGTGACATGACTCATGTGAACTCCCTATGGCCGATTCCCCTCCCCAGGTGACTTTCCCCTCAAACCAAATCAATCCTTACATCCGCTTACATAATCAAAATAACATTTGTAAAACAAGGTTTTTTTTGCGGGGTGCATAAGATTTTTTTAGTCGTTTTGAGTAGGAAACATTTTTGGCTCACCAACCTGACACTGTCCTTATAGTTGACTTTTTTTTTTTTTCCTTTCTAACTACGTCCTCTTTCCAATGGTTTGTATCTTGTTTAGGTTATAAAGTATGTTTTCTGAATCCAATAAAAGTGCCATACCTCGTTCAATGAGTCCCAAAATTGATACCACAACTGCCGCCTCCATCTCAAGCCCTAAAAAAACCGTCACTGTCCCCAACTACGGTACTAAAACTGCTTCCGGCAACGCCAGAATATTTAACTGTAAGCAATGCAATCGAGCATTTACCAGAGAAGAGCATTTAACAAGACATACGTTATCAACCCATAATAAATTGAAGCCATTCATATGTGGTATTTGTTCCCGGCCCTTTTCTAGGAGGGATTTATTGTTAAGACATGCTAAGAATTTACATGAGGGTTCCGAATTAGCAGTGAGCAGAATAAGGAGACTGTACCCTAAACAAAAGGGTCATAGTGAGGGAGAGGAAGAGGAAGAAGAGGAAGAGGAAGAAGAGGAAGAAGAACAACATCGTAGTATTGGCTTACCCTTGGCCAAACAATCAAAAGCAAGTGAGAGGTTATTAAAGCCGGAGGAAAACTTCGAGACTCCGGAGAAAAAAAGGTTGAAAATGTCAGTTGACATGTTGGTAAGTTAATGGGAGACGGTTCACGACATCATTCAATTCTTGTATTCGACCTTTTATTTCTCTTTTTTAAGTATTGTATTTATTTATAACTTTTTGGATAATTTGTTAGTGAGCGTCAGCTGAAATCCAGTAGTCAATTGGCTTATGTCAACTCCGTACACCAACGGCATCGCACATCAGTGATAAGCTCTCGGGGCCGTCAACAGATATAGCAGCCAGCGATGGAAGACGTCAGATTCCAGTATAATGTGCCATATGATTCGAATCAATGGTACGTGATTTTGACTACGAGCACCCATTTTTACTTCAATTCCGTCACCAAGAGGTCGTTCTGGCAAATTAGTGATCTAGACGTAGATAAACAGCAGTTTGTCAAAAGCATTAATTTCGATGAAATTGGCCTATTGACTGCCAAAATCAACGGTTTGGATATTGAACCATACATGAAGCGAGGTAATAAAGAGAAGAAACCAAGAGAGAGAACAAGTGCAGAGAAGATACATGAGAAAGATAGAAAAGAGAGAGAAGGTATAGGGGAAGAGAGAGAGGAAGAGAGAGAGGAAGAGAGAGAGGAAGAGAGAGAGGAAGAGAGAGAGGAAGAGAGAGAGGAAGAGAGAGAGGAGAGAAACGAAGAAAAAGATATGGAAATTGAAACTCCAACATCAGAAGAAAAAATCGATGATAATAAGCTGGATTCAAGATTGACGGGAGTAGCCCCAATTGGATTAGAATTAGGGTACTCTAGTGAAGACTCAGGAGAAGAAGCCGAGCAGTTAGAACAATCAGAAGCTGAGAACTCAGCACGTCCAGAACAACCAGCATCATCTCAGGCATCTGGAGACGACTCAGAGCCCGGATCAGAGTCCGAATCAGATATTAATGCAGGGCTCGACCTATCGGTCACTGATGAATCCTCTCCCGAAGAATTCTACAAACTTCTAGACACTTTCAAATCACAGATATCTGTCTACGACCCCTGGTTCTTAGTAGAGTCCGAACTCATATCTGATTTCGCCACGCATCCCGAATTTTACTCCATTGACGAGTCTCAAAGGGAGAAGTTCTATGACATATGGGTCAAAGAACAATCCACCAAAGAAGCAGGAAAGTTTCCTACACCAACACAACTCTATTTGAAATTCCTTCAATCTCACAAAGACCAATTGAAGAAGCTGTTTTTTCCCGACTTCAAGAATATGTTTATAGAAGACCACGAATTCGTGGTAGCCACCACCAACCTCAGCTCCAAACAAGTCGAGAATTTGTTTAGATCGTACAAACTATTTTTGAACGACTTCGCTGAATATGAGAAATCCCAGAAGAAGCAGCAAGCTTCGAAAATCAACCTTAAGAAGAAAAGACTCGACGATTTTCTCCACCATCATCTCTCCTCCATCTCCGAAGCAGTTGCAAAATCTGCAGCCACCTCCGTACCACAGCCGTTATCTTCTCACTCTGATTTCGAAAACTGGGCCAGCTTGTGTAATGCTTTCAATCTTCCATCATCGGTCTGTGATGATATCGTTAACTATGTCGTGGGAGATGAGAAACGTTACCAAAGCTACTATGACGCCGTTAAACAATGCATGAGATAAAAAATATATTTTTTTTTTGACAGGTGCGCATTGGTCTGAAAAATCATTAATTTTTTCTCGGAAATTCAAATCCTCGCTTCTAACCCCACATTTCTTCATACAAATGGCCCATCACAGAGTAGTTGTCACGGGTGCAGGGTTGGTGACTCCATTGGGAGTCGGAGTCAAACATAATTGGGCAAAAATTTTGGCGGGAGACAGTGGAATCATCTCCACCACTACGTTCCTGGATTATGAGACTGGAGGTTGGGATAAGATCCCAGCTAAGGTTATGGGGAAAGTACCTTCTGGTCCGCTAGCTGAAGGGAAATGGGACCCATCAGACCACTTGGAAGCAGGAGAAGCTAAGAGACTAGGGCTTTTCTCGCAATACGCCTATGCTGCTGCTGTCGAGGCGATGAAAAATGCCAAATTAGAGCTAGGAAGTTTTGATCCCCATAGAATCGGGGTAAACGTTGGAAGTTCTGTTGGTTCCTTTGATGATGTTGTCGAAACAACAACGGTTTACAATGCAGGGGGCTATAGAAAGATTAGCCCTTTGTTTGTTCCCAAAATGTTGATTAATATGGCCTCCGGTAACATATCCATCAAATTTGGCATCAAGGGACCTACCCATACTGTATCTACGGCGTGTGCTACTGGTTTGAATTCAATTGGTGATGCTTATAATTTCATCAAAAATGATTACGCCGATGTAATGGTTGCAGGTGCCACTGAAGCCATTACCAATTCGCTTGGATTATCTGGCTTTGCCAGAGCAAGATCGTTGTGTACGGATTTCAATGACGAACCCACTAAGTCTTCTCGGCCATTCGATGGTGCTAGAGCAGGATTTGTGCTTGGGGAAGGAAGTGGGGTTTTGGTGGTGGAAAGATTATCCCATGTTCTTGAAAGAGGTGCAGAAGAAACCATTCTTGGAGAAATCTTGAGTTACGGATTATCAAGTGATTCTCATCATATCACAGCTCCGGTGACTTCTGGTGATGGTGCCTTCCGGGCCATGAAAATGGCTCTTGAACGGGCAAATATCTCTCCCAAGGACATGGACTATATCAATGCTCATGCAACCTCTACTGTGATTGGAGATCGTGCTGAAAACAATGCAATCAACAGTCTTTTCGCCGAAAATGACCATTTATCAATCTCTTCTTCGAAGTCTGCTATTGGTCACTTATTAGGTGCTGCCGGATCGGTAGAAGCCATCTACGCATTAAAGGGCTTACAAGAAAATATTGTCCCTCCAACGCTTAATTTAGACGACATTGGAGGTAATCCTGATGATGAGCCGGATAAATTTAACAAATTTGACTACGTACCAAACACCCCCAAGGAAAAGGAATTGAATTATATTCTTTGTAATTCTTTTGCATTTGGAGGTATTAATTGCTCTGTGGTTTTCGGAAAATACAGAAAATAGTTACGATAATGAATGCAATGGGGTCACCAGTATAAGATTCAGGTTTCATAAAAAGAAAGGGAGTTTAACAAGGAACTCAAAAAAGCATTAAATACGACATCAAAAATTTCGCTAAATACATTATCAGGGAATTCATTTCACTAAATACGACATCAGGGAATTCATTTCACTAAATACGACATCAGGGAATTCATTAAATACGACATAATAGTGGAATTCATTAAATACGACATAAAATATAACGTTCAATCTCAACAGCTGATCTTGTATGTTCGATCAACACCCGTGAACTAGCTTGTTCTTTGGAGATTTATATCCAGCATCGTCCCAACTGGTGAGATTGACATTCTGATAAGCATTATCGTGATTATTAATATAATCAGTAGTTGGATAATCTTCAGGATCACAAGTGATACTTTTCTGATCAGGAGGTTGGTAAACTCTGACATAGTCTATACTGAAAGATAATGGGAAGTGTAGTGCTGGCCAATCAATATATGCCCAACTATTCGACATCCCTACGTTCATCACAATCGACATAGGTTCCTTTGAAATTCGTCTGAAGCCAACATTACCGTTTGGTGCTAACGAATAGGCGTGGACTGTTAAAGTGGGCTCTCCTACATACCAGGTAATATAACCATCATCATTACCATTAAGATATTCATAACCATACTCTTGGAATTTGTTGGCGCCCTTTCCCTTCTCATACCAATCCGGATTCAAGGTAGTGGTTCCAGAGACGGCCTGCTGCAAAGGCCCCCCAGTATAAGTATTCATGGTGGTGATATCCGCATTATTGATCTCGACGAAATTGTAATCGGGGTAATACCAGATATCCATGGGTGCAATTTGATACGACTGGGAAGCAACACCTATCTTGAGATCACTGTTGACCTCAGCTTCGATGATATCGATTTCTGGGGCTCCTCTGGCTGTTCCAATGTTAGGATGGTCTTGTCCCAGGCACACACACTTATTCAATCTTTGTCCTGGCAAGTAGGATATCCCATCTGGAGAAGACTGATTTGCAGTGATCCCAGCATCACAAGAATCATAGGTATAAGGCCAGACTCCGTCGGTGGTTGCCTTATACCCAGGACGGCCCAAATTACCCATAGTCCATAGCCCGGGCCATAACCCCGATACAGAACCGTAGAACGGCAATCTAGCTGATATTATAACGAGTCCCTGGGTGAAACAGAGCTTGTTCCATGATTGTACCATTCCCGAACGATAGAACAAATCATGATTCTTATATGCATCCATACGAAGATTAAGCGTTCCATTGGCCGTGGTAACCGCATCTGGATCATACCATTCAAGATCAATAGTTGCAGCATAATTTAAGTCTGGTGCAGTGAAGAATTGGTCATCTTCTTCATAGAATGTTCTTCCTTCGACATTGAACTCATCTGAGAACACAAGGTCCCACTCCTTACCGTCTTTATTCTTACGAGTTAAGGCATCCTGGGGAGTATCTGGATCGACGAGATTACTTCTAATTGCACTTAAGATAGGGTATTCGTATTGGGTAAGAATCTCATATGATTGAGGACGGTGATGGTCGATTACACCCGAATATGTGAGAACGGGGAGTATGACGAAAATTGCAATTGCAATGACTAACAAACTAATTATACCGAAAAGGCCCCCCAACGATCTTCTATCCAAGTGCTTCATATCATTCACGAAGTGTTTTTTGGTATAGTACGCATCGTCCAAGTCAGGATTATGTATGTCATCATCGGGCTCTTTTTCATCGAAGTATAATGGGAATAATTGGGCTGGATATCCACCAAAAGGACTGAAATCAGCTTCTGATGAGAATGGATCTTCGTTGGTTGTTGGAGAAGGTTCATTCAGTGAGGGAGAGGACCCCATTGATGGGTATCGGTCATAAGGTGGAGGAATATTGATATTTGAGTCTTGCGAAACGGTCTGAGCACTAGGAAACGCCGGAGGAACTGTTTCTCCATCATCAGACGATGAGGCCTGTGACAAGAGGTTTGTAGTAGTTTGCAGTTCTTTATAGGCATTGAATGACCTACCATATTGGGCAAAAGGGTTACTTTGGTTGTGGCTGTTGCTATTATCAGACCATGATGCTTCTTCTTCTTGATCGTCATCATCGTCAGCGGATATGAACGGATTCACTGTCTGAAAGGGCTCTGTATCATCATCAGACTCGGCAGGGGCAATGTTAAATCTTGGCGTATTGAATGTCAAGTCTCTTTCTACCATGTCAAGAAAGTACCTAAGAAAAAAGACGCTAAATTGTTAAAAAAATAATGCACGAAGGCGCTAAGCGAGCGGATTTTGACAGGTTCTTGCAGCCAGGTTCCAGTTTGAGTATTAACAAGGAATACGAGCTATGAAAAAGGCGTAAATGAAAGAAAAAAAGTACATGGCTTGCAAGATCATGGATGGTATGCTGCTCATATATAGAGTATTTACCTATATCAATGTAGTTGATAAACATGTCTATAAAAGCGTACAAAGGGGACTTAGAGGCTGTGTTTGAAAAAATAGACCTTTGTTGCAGGACGAACTTCGTTTGCAGCCTTGACCAATCTTTCTTATGGCCCAAACTCCCGGAATGGGGCCCCCAAATTCTCTGAGAATTTATGCGGGAACACTTCTGTGCAAACACGGTAACATCAGACAATACCACCAATGCCCCCAAATGTGGGATGAAACCGGAGGCAGGAGCAACTCTAACGAGTTAAGAACCCGAGACAGCGAAAAGAAAAGATTCTGGTTTTGTGGGATGAATGCTGTAGGTTCTTAAGCTACATGAATAAACCCGTACACGACTTATATGTTGTTTGCAGCATTTCTGAGCATGCTGGAAAGGGTGAGAGGTTGAATCGAAATAAGCTGTTTAAATATGATAAACTAAGAGATAGAGTACTCTCCCACTACGTCAATTCCCCAAGAAAGAGACAACCACCGGGAAGTGACAACTACAGAAAAGATAACTACCAAAAAGAGACTATCACCGTAATTCTAAAAATGGGGCTGATAAGGGGCCAGCCACAAGTCAGGGATCTGTCTAACGCTATGTAGCTACTCGGGAACCCGGAAACAGATATTATCCTCGTATATGAAGCATTTCAAACTTTGGCCGTAGTAATGTCACAAAATCTAATCAGTAACGATTACATAAGCAATGCACCTGCCACAACTATTACCTGCAGGGAAACCTGGTATCATTGTGACTACAGCAAAAAGATGTCACTTATCTCACTAACCGCCATTAGACTTATTTCAGCTAGTCAATTGGCACAGTTATTTTCCGGCTAATGTCACCACCACCACCACCTCTACAGCCTCCGGAGCTTCACCATGATTCCATACATAACTTACAAGCTACCGAGGCTGTAGATGACCATGGTGCTAACAACAATGATACTTTCTTATCTAGAGTCTTCGGACTTCATTCTATTTATAATCAGTTGCAGGATAACTATCAATACTATGACCCGGAAATCGACGACGCGTTGGTGTATCAACAGTCAGAATCATCTAATGACAACTCTTCGTTACTAAGGCCTGTTGAGGAACCAGATAAGTTGCCAGAACGCGCTGGGAGTGGTTCGGCTAGTCCAAGTAATAATCTTTTGGATTCAGAATCGGATCTGGATTTATCATCTTCTGAATCAGAACGGGATCAACTAGCAACATCAAAAATAAGAAAAAAGGCATCGACATTATCGCCACCAGCCAATAATTCCACCCTGAACCTGTACCAGCATATATCTGCAAGAGAGTACCCTCAAGAAATCTCAAACCTGCCTCCCGAAAACAGAGCCTTGAAGTTTTTCACTCCAAAGAAGGACCAGAATAAATCCTATTTGCCACTATATAATGATCCCACCGCCAACACTAATCAGCAATTTCGGAAGCCTCCTCAAACAAACACATCGATTCAGACCATGTACCAACGTCAAAAGAAGCATAACATAATCATTCCTCCTCGAGAAAGAGCATTATATTTATGGGCCAATATCATTAATATGGATGAGTTTTTGATTGACTTGTATTACTACTACCGAGGCAAAGGTCTATTAAACATTGTATTAACTCGGGTGTCTAGTTTAATAATCCTCGTGTTCATTCTCTCCTTCACAGTGTTTTTATACTGGGGCATAGATTATGATTACTACCTAAATGATTGGAAGTCGAACTCTCATTCTACGGTAATCACATTATCTGATTTGATTGTTCCTCATTTCCTTTCAACTAGAGTTCCATTTTCCGTGAAGTTTCTTCTATTTGGCTTTTTCTGTTACATCATATTGAGATTAATTCAGTTGTATTTCGATTACAACTATAAATTAAAAGAAATACAGAATTTTTACAAGCAATTGATTGGACTTTCAAAGGATGACGAATTAATGACAATTTCATGGATAACTATCGTGGAAAGATTGATGCTACTCAAGGATTTCAATACTTTGACATCAACAAATTCCAATCTACCTCCCCATTACCTTAATGATTTGAATTCGAAAATAAGATTGAATGCCCATGATATTGCAAATAGAATTATGAGAAAGGAGAATTATATGATAGCATTAATCAATAAGGAAGTCTTGGACCTATCCATCCCCATTCTCAATGTTTCGAATCCATCACTGTTTTTGAACAATTTCAATATTTTTACCACCAAATCGGTATTAACCAAAACTTTGGAATGGAATTTGAAGCTTTGTATCAATAATTTCGTTTTCAACAATCAGGGTCAAATTAAGCCCAGTATTTTGAAAGAAGCTAATAGAAATCATTTAGCTAAAGAGTTGAATTCCCGATTTAAAATGGCTGCTATAATCAATTTGATTCTATGTCCGTTCATTGTGATTTACTTTGTCTTGTTATACTTTTTCCGTTACTTTAATGAGTATAAATCGAATCCTTCTTCGATTTTAGGATTAAGACAATATACTCCATGGGCAGAATGGAAACTTCGGGAATTCAATGAATTACCCCATTTCTTTATCAAGAGACTTCATTTATCCATTGGCCCGGCAAATACTTATATTAATCAATTCCCTGGAGGATTTTTGATTCTTAATATATCCGGACTAATCAACTTTGTATCAGGAGCAATAATGGCTGTACTTGTGATTATGGGTCTCTGGTTTGAAGATGAAGATCATAGTTTCTGGTCATTTGAAATCACTGCCAATAAAAGTGCATTATTCTATATTAGTTTATTCGGTACTTTATGGGCAATAACTAATTCAAGTACTAATTCTACCTCCACAACGAACACTTCAGAGAATTTGAATTATCAATCGTCATCATTCTTCTATGATCCAGAAGCAAGTTTACGGTATGTTTCTCAGTTCACTCATTACCTCCCAAGCTCTTGGAATGGTAGGTTGCATACGGTGGAAGTGAAATCTGAATTCTGTGATTTATACTCATTGAAGATAATTATAATCATAAATGAGATCATTAGTTTGATTTTAACTCCCTTTATCCTTTGGTTTAGAGTTTCAAATAATGCAGGAGCCATTATTGATTTTTTCCGTGATTATTCGGTCCATGTGGATGGTTTGGGATATGTTTGTTACTTTGCCATGTTCAATTTCGAAGAAAAAGACAAGAACATGATGTATGATTTGAACAAGAAAAAGAAGAAGAAGAAATCCAGGAAGATGAGGAATACGGAGCATAGTAAAAAAGATGCCATCAATATAGAAATGAATCATCTCAAAGATCAAAGTTCAACTGATGAATCGTCCAACTCTGACGATTCAAACTTGGACGACCATTATCAGGATGATAAGATGATCAAGTCGTATATGTATTTCCTCGAAAGTTATGGGGGATCAAAAAAGAATCCCCAAAACCCATCAAATGGCTCTAAGCCACGGGGAAGAGAAAATGGTAGATCAACTTTGAATACTGGTAGTAACGGCAATGCATTCAGGCCCACCACTAATAACCAAACGTTAAGAAATAAAGTAAATGGGACGGTTGTTGAAGGACCATCTAATTCCTTCATGGTACCCCAAAACAATGGCCTCCCCAATTCCCATAATTCATTTGAGTTGACGGAATCGGCATATAATGTCAACTATAAATTCAATGACATCGATGAGCAGGGATTTGATGAGGATGACGAAGGGACCCTGAAGAAGAATAAGTTTTCTAAGAGAAAGCAAGGAGTTTTGGGAATGATAAACCAATTCTACAAACAGGATGTTGGAAGATGATGAACACCTTTAACTGTATAAACAAATAATTTAAGAAGTGGAATATGATACGATAATATAAATAGCATAGAACTAGAAGAATTGATGTAAGCTGAAGAGTTAATACCTTCAAATTTAATCATAGGAATATATACACATGAATACGGGAACACAATATCAGAACAAAAAGGGTTGAAGATCCTATAAAGCCGAAAAAAGTGTTAATAGTTCACATAGGTACTCGATCTGTATAGCGAAATCCTACCCCATTTTCTCTCTTTTGGTCTATGACTTGATGCACGTCATGAAATAGAACTAACAGTGGATTCAGGAGCTGCTTATCCTAAAGCATGCTCTCTGATTCATTAAATACCTAGTGGTCACTTCAAATCATGAATAACTTCCCAGAAGTGCTAATAAAAACTCAGAGGACTCCTAATACTGTAGCACACTCAGCCAGTGAAAAATAGCTTTTGACAGTCTCTGTATGAGATGAGCTTTTAGAGTTTTTCCCTCGATTTGCAGCAATTGACAGATTTTGCACATCATCGGATGTGCAGTACTCGCATATTTTTTTTTCAATGCTCATCACCAAATGAAAAAAAAGATTTAGAGGTTAAAACGCTTAGACCGAGCACAACCTGTGATAAAAGATAAGAGATGGCGGGCTCACAGCTTAAGAGGTTGAAAGCATCATTGAAGGAGAATGGATTGATAGGGCAAACCAACATCAAGAGGAAAAATCAAAAATCTAAGACCCCATCTGAGACTAGAAAATCGAATGAACAGAAGGCCAAAGTTTTAAATAACATCAGAACTGAATTTAACTTATTCGATACCAAAGTGAATAGAAACAAGCATGACTTTACTGTTATTCAAGGAGGAAAGTTTGTAAAAGCAGGATCAAAACAGCATAATCAAGCCACCAAATCAAGATCTAATGTTGAAAAATCATTACAAGTTGACTATGAATTGAATAAAAGAACTCATGGGAGAACTGGAGGAATAAAAGATAGAAGATTTGGTGAAAACGACACAAACTTGAGTCAAGAAGAGAAAATGTTGGCAAGATTCACCAAAGAAAGACAGTCTGCCTCTAAAGGTAAGAAGAATGTCTTTTCTTTGAGCGATGACGAAGCCAATGATTACGATGATGACGATGAAGGATTTACCTTGACCCATTCAGGAAGATCATTGACTTTTGATGACGAAGAAAACTTGGGATATGGTGAAACTAAATTCTATAACGAAGACCAACTAATGCCAGCCGACGAAGCACCCACCAAAAAGAAATCCAAGCATGAGGTGATGCAAGAAATCATTGCCAAGTCCAAATTCTATAAACGTCAAAGACAGCAAGAATTTGAAAAGGCGCAAGAAGAGATTATGGATTTAGATGAAGATTTTGGTGACATCATGGGAGAAATCAACAAATCGATAGTTCAAAATGGGAAGCAAGCCCCTCAATTTCTGACGAAGACCCAAGAAGAAATCGACTATGACAGTAAAGTGAGAGAATTGACTTATGATAGGCGTGCAGTACCGGCAGATAGAACTAGAACTGACGAAGAGGTTGCAAATGAGCACGCAGAAAAGATGAAGAAATTAGAGGCAGACCGACTCAAGAGAATGGAAAGCTTCGTGGATGAAAGAGACGCAGAAGGAGACGATTTAGATGATGATTTCTGGGGTGTTAATGCCAGTGATGAGAGAGAGGAAGATGAAGAGGAACAAGAGGATGGAGAAGAAGAAGAAGAAGGAGAGGAGGAAGAAGAAGAAGGAAATATCCCAAAGTTTGGAAGAACATTACCTAGAGCAGTTGCGGTCACGATGCCAACCAATCAAGAAGAATTCCAGAAACTCCTCAGCCAGATTGACAGTGTTGATAAGCAAATTGAGTACATTAAGAAGATTGTAGATAGCTACAAGCCAAACTTAGCTGAAGGAAATAAAGATAAAATGAACCAGTTTGTATCTATATTGTTTCAGCATATTTTACTCTCGAGTAACGAGGCAAATGCCAATCAAGAACGGATCGAAAAGTTGATTTCCGTTTTAAAGAAATTGTCCGAAGCATACAACCAATCATTGGTGGAAACCGTCAGAGAAGAAATCAATAGCATTCAAGAAAGAATCGTCACCCAATCAATAATGAAACAAGATTTGGTATTTTTCGTGCTTGTCGGAGTGTTATTCTCAACATCTGACCATTATCATTTAGTAATTACTCCAACATTGATTCTCATGAATGAATTGCTTTCCACAAGCTTAGTTCACGACCCAGAATCAATTACCAGCAAGACAATCAATAGCATAAGCCAGGGAATCTTTGTCGTTGACGTTCTTTTGAATTATCAGCATTTTGCCAAAAGATATGATCCTGAAATCATCAATTTCTTGGAGAAGTCGTTCGTTCTTCTTATGCCAGAGCCTACTAAGATGAAGGCAGGAAGCCAATTGTTGACCACCAATGTTTTTGCATCCAGTCTAAATTTAAGTGGGAAAGTTACCAGCGATGATCTGATCATCACCATTGACCAACTTTTTGGCGAAGGAGATGAAAAATTGAAGGTTCAGCTACTCAACAAAATGGTTGATATTGTTGATAGACTCGTACTGTTATGGAAAGATAAGTCATCGATCAATTTATTGATACCACCATTCAAAGCCATTTTAAAGCATATTATCAAGTATTATTCACACGATAACCCTCAAATCGCTACGGTATTGAACAAGTTGATTAAGATAGAGTCCAACTACCGATTAGTGCCATTGACATTACAAAGCCATAAATCATTGGCCATTCCAACGTTGACACCTAAATTCGAAGAGAATTTCAACCCTAATAAGAAATCCTATGATACTAATGTGCTGAGACAAGAAGTGAATAAGATGAAGAGTCAATTGAAGAAGGAAAGAAAATCTCTTGTGAAGGACATCAGACATCAAACTCGGTTCAATGCCAGACAGCAAATCGATGAAAAGAAGAAAATGTATGACGAATATCATAAGAAGATGGCTAATATTGTCAATTCGATTTCTACGGTAGAGGGAGCCGAAAAGAATCAATACAACAGGGAAAGAAAGCAAAGAAAAAAGAAATAAGCCACCACCGGAAATAGTTCCGAAACAGCTTTAATATTACATCTACTTCGAAAATGACTTCGTATATCCCCAATTCATATAAGTGTATATTAATCAGATATTCATCTACTTTTTGATAAGTATTATATTCATGATTTCAAAATCATAACTTTTCGGCAGATAATAATACAAATAGGAAACAATTGGGAGGTGGAAGGAAAGAAAAACAAGGAAGCAGTTACCACCAGAATAAGCTGCGATTTTTCTTTCATCTTAAACTTGGGAAACCGATGGGACACCAACTCTTGGAGCGGATCTGGAAGAAGAACCGAACAAACCTCCTTGGAAAACGGAGATAAAGGAGAACACAGCGGAGGCCAAGAAAATGAAGAAAGAAAAGTAGAGGAAAGCGACAGAAGCTTGGGCCTTTCTACAACGACCGGAAGAACCTTGAGTAACAGTGTTACCATCTAAGTAACCTTGGTTGGAACAAGAATGGCAATGAATTGCAGCAGCAATTGCAGTAGCAGCGGCGAAAGTGAAAACAGCATTTAAAAAGTCAAATAATGCCAACAAGAATGGCCAAGCAAAGGCAGCAAGGAAGTAAGCTAAAATCCCGTAGAAGGATGAAGTTAAGATACCCCAGGCAGCAGCGAAAACACCAAAGTCGACTTGGGGATTGTTGTGATCAGGAGTAGTGGCGGCCAATGAACCGGTTAAACCAAGGGCAATAACTAAGAACACGAAGTTCACGATACGTAATATACTATCACCAATTGCTAACATAATGAATCAGGGGTGTGATTGGGGGGAAGGGTATTCAATTGACGGAGGTTAAAAAAAAAAAAAGAAAAAAAGAATTGTGAAAAAAATTTGTACGTAAAAGGGGATGAGGGAAGGTATTTATTAAAATAGTGATGTCAAAACTTTAGCAATTAGCTACGATAAATAAGCGTCAGGGTCATATTTTAAGCTTAATTGGAACAATAATAATAAAATGGGATGGGATGAAATTATTCCCAGGGTCATCCCAATTAGGAAATGGTCAAAAATGATGAAAAGAATAACAACCCATGGTTTGTGTCATGTCTATTTCAGTTAAGATTTGATTGTTGCGTTCGGCTGACCCCCGTTTTGGCTCACACATCTGCTCCATCTACCAGTCTTGAATACGAGCAGCCGTCAAGGAGTCCTTCAATAATTGGTGTTGAGGGCGGGGGTACATTGGTTGGCAGGTTTTCACCTCGTAGTTTCATGGTTGTGGGTCCGGCGCAATTGGGTGGTTTCTCGGCTGTTTCGGGAAAGGCCTTTTTTATTTTTTTGCTCCCCGAGTTCCGGTCAGATGACGTGTGACGCAGATGCCGTGACTCAAGTATTCATCCCCTTGCTGACCTCCAGGGCAAACTGTTTTGCAGCTTTTTCGTCCACCGCCACTTGTAGTGGGGTTTCGCCGTCGCTGTTGACGGCATTAGCATCAGCTCCAGCAGCCACCAATTTGAGGGCTAGCTCGACGTTTCCCTCGGCCAAGGCATGGTGCAAACTAGTCCAGCCTTCCTTATCGGTGGCGTTCACGTTGGTCTTTCCTGGCCCAAGAAGCACATCGATAATCGGCAAATTGTTATTGCAACTGGCCCGATGTAACGGAGTAAACCCTTTCTTATCCTTGAGCCGGCACGAGCAATTCAATTCTTCGATTAAGTATCTGGCAACATCATTGCTTTTTTTACTTATGGCTAGATCAAGCGCAGATGTTCCCTGGTTGGTCTGTAAGTTGATGTCCGGTTTCTCCGTCACACTTTCCACCAACTTCCGTAAAATTGCTATATTTCCAATCGATGCAGCAAAGTGAATAGGCGTCCATCCGCTCAAATCCACCAAATCATCGATATCGAATTTCACCTGTGAGAAATACTTCACCAATAGGTCCACCATCTTCTCATCACCTCCAGAAACTGCCCAATGGATAGGGGTCCTCTCGTCATCGTCTGGCTTGATCAAAAGCTTGGGACTTTGCATGAGAAGATTGTCCACCATCAACGGCTTGTTGTCTCTCACGGCTTCATGTATTAAGTATGGATTGTCTGACATAATGTCTGTCTACTACTATCTTGTACCTACAACGCACTAGAATTTTTCAACTGACTTTTTGGTCCCTCGCCCACTTCCGAGGGTATCACGTGACCCAACCCCAGTTTTATGCTACATGTCCGATTTTATGGCCCGCTCCGAAAAAATAGCAATGGCGTGGTCAGGCATCCAGGGGGAGACGGGAAGGAATAGCAAACTGTGGGATACTCGGACCACAACTCGCCTGATTCATTGATGACGCTTGCTTCAATCAGTAAAGATTAGAACTGCATTTCATTTAATGCACAATTGTTATTTATTCTGCCTCAATTGAGTTGGGTAATTGGTGCTATTTTGTTCTTTCCTCTAAATGGTTGATTGAGTGCATTTTGTTATTTGTTCTTTATTTTTTTGGCTTCGAGTATTATTTTCTACCCGGCCTAATTAGGAAAGACTATCGACCAAAACGGGCAATGAAATTTGCTTCCCTAAAACTGGCAGAGAACAAACCTAAAGTAGCAGATATAGAGGTCTTACATTGACGTAATTCAGGTAGAAAGATTTTTTATTTTTTACGTGTACGTATATATTCATTTGGTCTATACATTATCATTGGCATCGCTTTCCTCGCTATCACTGTCAGATGGTGGTGAATTGAAGAATGGTGTAGCGATGATGGTTATGGGATTGGATTGTGAAGTAGATGACTGATTGGTGGTTGTCGATGAGCCTAAAATAGACATTTGCGACCCATTGGTGTGAATTTGGCTATTGGTGGTAAGAGGTATGCTTATTGGAGGCACAATTCCATTATTATTGATTGGTGTAGGAATATTACTGGTATCGTATTTTTGCATTGGCCCCTTTAAATCTCGATAGATCGATGTAGATGTCTGAGAAGTATCGGGTTGATAATGACTATCTGTAGATCCCTTCAGTAAACTATTGAGGTACCGCTGATAGTCATTAATTGGTTGTGAATTCATCGATGACGACTCCGATGCTTCTCCTTCTGTCGATGAAAAACTAGGCCGTAACATATTGTTATGGCACGGCACCATCTTGATGTTCTGTTTACCAGATTGGGGTTGCATTGAAGACTGTGATTTCGATTCTTCTATAACTTCAAGATTCTTTTCGTGGCTTGCATCCGGTGATGAAGAGTTGGAGGTGGTGCTATTAACATTGTGGAAGATGTCGTTAATATTATTAATTATACCATCATTTCCGTAAGTGTTGGGGTTATTTGGGTTATCCTTCTTATTAGTAAAAGTCCCGGACTTAAACTTAAGGGAGTTACGAGAATTACTGCAGTGTTGATACATGAAATCAACCTCCTCTAATTTTAACCCTTTGGTTTCGTAAACAGTAAAGTAAACAAAAACAACCCCAATAGCATTCAAACCTCCCCAGACAAAGAAAATCTTATTTCCCAAAGCTGCAGTATGGGACCCGGTGTCAATTAAGTATGGAGTAATGTATGCAAATACGAAATTCACCAACCAGTTGGTGGCAGCTGTAATGGCAATAGCCTTTTGTCTGATACTGATCCCATAGATATCCGAAGCAAGAGCCCAAACTACACCACCCCATGATGATGCAAAACATGCTATGAACACACACAGGAACGAGATACTGATGATAGATGTGACTTCCTTGCTGATGTAACAGACCCCAACAATGGCGATAATGAAGTTAGAAATGGACATTCCGCAACCACCCCAAAGTAGCAACTTTCTTCTTCCCACAATATCAATGAGAACTAATCCTGGAATAGTGAACAAGGTATTCACAGCGTAAGTGACAAACGACATTAAGTAGAAATTTTTCATTCCTGTACTGGAGAAAAAATTGACTCCATAATAGAAGATGAAATTAATCCCACTACATTGTTGAAAAGCATGAACCCCCATACCAGTAATGATCCTAAGGGTTTGTTTGTGTCGACCACCTCCGGTTCTAAAACAATCAAGAACGGTGGTTTTCCCGAAGGAAAGTTCATAATCGTAATTGGCTTTGATTTCTACTAATTCTTCTATCAAATCCTCGTCATCATCAGGTAATCTTCTGAGTTTGGACAAACTTGCCAATGCTTTTTGAATTTCATTTTTTTGTACGAAGTAACGAGGACTTTCAGGTAGAAATAACATCCCAACACATAAAGTCAATGACCAGAGAAATTGTAGACCAATGGGTATTCGGTACGATCCACTGTTGGCCAATTTTCTCGTACCTTGGCAAATGGCACTAGCAATCAATAAACCCCAGGTGATTGCCCACTGATAGGTATAAACAATAGAACCTCTAACCCATTTAGGAGAGGCCTCTGCTTGGTATAAGGGAACAATGGCAGAAAGGATCCCCACTGATAGTCCCGAAATCGCTCTTCCAATGCACATCAAGGTAGCGTTAGGGGCAGTTACTTGGAAGATGTTACCTACATTAAAGATCAAGGCCGAAGACAATACGATGGAGAATTTTCTGCCAAAATTATCGGAAATGATGGGAGCAACCAAAGCCCCAATGAAAGTCCCAAGGGACAAAACAGCAGTTAGGAGAGCACGTTCATGAACGTTAAAGTTCACTCCATTTGACAGCAAATGATGGTAAACATATCTCATTTCCAAGATATCATTAATTAAACCAGTATCGTAGCCATATAAGAAGCCACCCACGGCTGCTACCAAACCTACAATAATGGCTGAGGAGGAGGAGGATTTTTGTCGGATTTTTCGATAGTATTCTTCTTCGATGGTATTATCATAGAGTAACCCTTCTAGGGCATTTCTTAGTCGATGAAAAAGTGATGGCATTATGGGAGTATCATATGAAGAGCATTAGGGGAAGGATAATGAGGTTAAAGGAGTATACAAGAATTGAAGAATGAGACAGTATGAAGTTTTTAAGTGGAATAGGAATGAATACTTTTGGTCTGTAGGGTAGGATTTGGGACGAATAGGTTTGGTGTGTTGAATAGTCTGTTGTGTCGAATGGGGTTATGATCTGATGAAGATTATTGTCAACGGTACGATTAGTCTGTTGTGTCGAATGGGGTTATGATCTGATCAAGATTATTGTCAACGGTACGTTTTGAGGGAGGTTACGATACTCAAACAGTTTTATGTTTGGATCGGGTGCTATGATGTTGATTTAGGCGGGTGAGCGGATGTAGCCACGTTAAATGTCTGGATTTATTTTTCGTGGTCAAGATGAATGACTAAAGGTTCAAGCTAAAACAGATGTAGCAAGTGGATGAAAACTCAACAGAGAATGATCCCTGGATACCTTCAGTTAGCAACTACCTGATGGTCACGTATATGAAACTGACTACGATGATGGAGGTGCTCCTAAAGGGTCAAGAAAAAGTAGAAAGAGTGATAAGAGAGGAAAAAAAAAAAGGTGTAACAAAGGAGCTGAAAATAAATGGGCCTTTTTCTCTTTTATTTTTTTTTTTTCTGTTCCCTCGTACACCTTAATTAGCGAATAGAGGAACTATCTTTGGCGAATGGAAGCCTAATTTAGGTTAATGTAGAGTACCTTCGGGTCTCAGGTGAAATGAAGCGAAAATATGAACACTAATTAAAAAAAAAGAAAAGAAATTTCTTTTACGACCAAGAAAACGGAGAACTAGCCCCCACTCCCCCAAGAAAATAGCACGTGAAGTGGTGGGTGGTCCTCCAATAGTAGAGTGGTGGAGGAAAAAATCGGTGGGAACGTCATGAGATCAGAAGATCACCATTGCAACAGAAAAGAAACTAGTTCATCGGACGGCCCTGAATGGAAGAGGTGGAGGTGGAGGTGGAGGAGCCGGCAGGTGAAAAATGGTGAGATGCGAATAATTTCGGGGTAACCACATCAACTCCGATGATGCCCCCACCACCACATTTAGAAGGGGAGTGGGCGGCCTTGCGGGGAGAGCAAGTGAGCCCTGACCCTAAGAATGGGCCGAAGCACGGTCAGATGTGGTCCAGGTGGTAGAAAATGGGCCCTTACATGAAGGCAATTTGGTCCCAACGAGGGTTAGGAGGCTTTGGCGCAGGCGCTTCAGAAGGCTTGGTAAAGTGGCTGTAAATGAGCCCTCGGCGATAGGTGTGGAAGTATGTTTTAGCTCCTACTCTCGGCGGAGAACATAGTGACTTACTTGCGGGGCCTATCGACTGCCAAGTAGAAGCCTGGCACATGTTACATGTTAGGCGCATTAGCTGGTCTATAGAGATAGCTGTGGACGATTTTTCGCAGCCAAGATAGGAAACCTTCTCTACAGATGAACAATACAGCACCGGCTCATACTTTTGGAGCTAGGGACTATCCCCGTCTCACTTCTACCCTTCTGAGCCTTGCTAGAAAGGACGGCTAGAAAGGACGGCTAGAAAGGACGGTTAGAAAGGGCGGCCTCTTTTTCTTTCGGTCAAATCGAGGTATTACACTACTGGAATGCTAGTTTTTTCCGAAATTGGTCCTAATTTCTATTCAAGTCTACCACACCCTCACAATCTCGTAGTATCTACACCTACATATGCCTCGTAGATGTTTGTCGACGGGATTGTGGAGGCATTGAATAATTACCAGATGAAGAAATACCGAAAGTCACGTGACTAGATCACGCGCCCGAGATGGCAGGAAATAAGGCACTGACCCATCACTGTTCTTTACTCCTTGTCCACATAACCGATATGAAGGAGGAAAGTCAATCGTTTGGAAGCCTAATCATGGATTCGGTGTTGTACTACATCAATCACTCGATTTTGTTGATTTTGTTCTTCAACATCTCCATCTACAAGAATATTCAGTATATCTATCGTATAATGTGTCTTAAGTTGATAAATTTGGCGTACTATCCTAATAAAACACCACAAATAATTCGTGATGATGTGAACAAACTAACCAAAATCCCCAAGCGTCTCAGCTGCATCGTCAATTTGAAGGATGAAGACGACGAAAACGGAGGCGTCGATGGATTAATTAATGATATAAGTGAGATTGTGGCATGGACCCTTAGTTCAGGAATTCCTCAACTATCAATTTACGAGTACAACAATATCATCAAAGATAATCTCGAAGAGTTGAATCGATACATTGGTAAGAACTTAAAGAAGTATTTTGGCCAGGAATCGATCCCTAACTATCGCATCAGACTACCCCATGCAAATAAAGTAATCAATTACGGGGGAGGAGATGTCGACTTGGAAATCAACATTCTTTCCAGAATTGACGGGAAACCTACCATGGTGGAATTAACCAAAACCATGAGTGAATTGGCCAATAATGATGAGCTTCAGATTCAGGATATTTCCATTGATCTTATCAACGAAGAGTTGATTGAATTGGTAGGTGACGAACCAGATTTGGTGGTGTGTTTCAGTCCGATACTCGACCTTCAGGATTATCCACCTTGGCATATTAGGTTGTCGGAGATTTACTGGGAACCAGATAATACTAGTGTCAATTATGCTGTCTTCATACGAGCACTTCAAAAATTTAGTAATTGCAAGATTAATGTTGGTGCATAATTTGATTACCACCGCCTTTTCTGGCCGTCTTTGGCTTGAATAATTCGCTTGTACGTAGCTTAATATACTGTTGCATAGATACTGTAGGAGAGAGAGGGGGAGAGAGAGGGAGAGAGAGGGGGAGAGAGGGAGAGAGAGGGAGAGAAGAAAGGGCTTTCTATTTGTGGAAAGATAGCAATACGGAAGAAAATCAGATCAGTACCTGAAATCTACATCTACAAATTCGAAAGCATATCACTACACTTGATGTATCCTCTAAAGCTGCTTAATGACGGAGCATTGGATTTCTTGTCTGTGTTTGATAAGTGTCTCTGATTACTTTACTATCTGTGTCTGTGCCTGTGTCTGCGCCTTCACCTCCTTGTAATAATGACCTATCTTCGTTATGCTATCTGCCTAAGTTCTCTAATATCGTCCCTTTCTAAGAGCGACTTCCTGAGGACACTCCTCTGCCATACACTCCCCCATATAGTATATTCCTTGCCGTACCCTTCCATAGCCAACCCCACTGCTCTCGTTTTTGCAGTCGATTTGCCAGATCTACACCGCCTCCATCACTCTACACCTCCGGATCACTCTACACCATCACCATCACGTCCTGGACCTCTTCTCCACCATCGCTATACCCCCATTGTCAAATATCAGATATAAGTTACTGTCATTCGCCCGTCCTGCCTCTACCATAAATCCCGGAAGCGACGCGTTTACTTCGTGTCCAGGTTATGAAATTGAACAAAACCAGCGAAAAGTCATGGGCAGGCGAAAAAACTCCCAACTCGACTTTTTTGCTCACCTTTTTAAAAATAACAACACATTCATTTTTGACATTCCTTTCTTTCTTCTTTGATTTCGAAAATTGATTTAACTTTTTTTTTTTCAATCAATCAAAGAACTTCGATTGAATTCATACCTTAGGATCAAAGCCGCGAGATTGATTAATTCGTTGTTTTTTCATTATAAATAGATCAGATCATTTTTTCCCCCCAATTGAAAAAAGATAAAAAAATCACCACCAAAAATCACCAACTTAATTCATTTCGTCATCATCATATAATTAGCATTTAATCATGGGTTTATCATTTTCCAAGTTATTTAGCAACCTCTTTGGTAACAAAGAAATGAGAATTTTGATGGTTGGTTTAGATGCCGCTGGTAAAACTACGATTTTATATAAATTGAAATTAGGAGAAATCGTCACCACCATTCCAACCATTGGTTTCAACGTTGAAACCGTGGAATATAAAAACATCTCATTCACCGTCTGGGATGTCGGTGGACAAGATAAAATTAGACCTTTGTGGAGATACTACTTCCAAAACACTCAAGGTATTATTTTCGTAGTTGATTCTAATGATAGAGATAGAATCGCTGAAGCCAGAGAAGAATTACAACAAATGTTGAACGAAGATGAATTGAGAGATGCTTTATTGTTGGTTTTTGCTAACAAACAAGATTTACCCAACGCCATGAACGCCGCTGAAATAACCGAAAAGTTAGGCTTGCACTCTATTCGTCAAAGACCTTGGTACATCCAATCTACTTGTGCCACTACTGGTGATGGTTTATACGAAGGTTTAGAATGGTTATCCACTAACTTGAAAAACTCATCTTAATCGTACTATAACCAATCCCGTAAATTTCTCACCTTTTATCTCTACCTTTTTTTTTATTTGTCTACTTACTATTAACACTCTCTCTTTAGAAGTTAATTATTATTATCCACTAAATCAATGCTATCATTGATCTATAAATAATATTGTACCTCCTATCTCTGTCTTCAATACATTTTTTACTAAAATTAATCTAAAAGAAAAAAATAAAAAGAAATACGCCCAAATACATATACTCCTGAAAACCTCTCAGAATACCTCTAGTTCTGGGCCTCCCGATTCACACCCTGAAATCTTATCTTATCAATTTCGGTATACCTCAGGGCTGGAGCCCTGTTATCACGTGCATAGCACAACCTGTAAATCTGTAGAATGCAACCGGCAAACATTATTTTTTTTTTACCTGTCTGCAGGTCGGTCTTCCTCACAAAATTTTCAAACTGCGCTAACATAGAGAAAAATTATACTGAAAATTGATTTTACTCTTTTTGACTTAATATCTTATTCATAAATTATAGTAAAAATGGTATGTGGACCTGATATTTAAGAGATCATAGATCATGGAATCACTACGCAGACTATACACCAGATAGCCCTTCAAATGTCGTGGAAGATACTACTATGAAATATGACTGTGACAACTACCGAAGCTAATACTAACTATTTTAGGCTGGATTAAAAACTTTTGAATTGAGAACTAAGTCTAAGGAACAATTAGAATCACAATTAGTTGAATTAAAGCAAGAATTAGCTAACTTAAAGGTTCAAAAATTACAAAGACCATCTTTACCAAGAATCCACTTGGTTAGAAAAAACATTGCTAAAACCTTAACTGTCATCAATGAAAACCAAAGAAGATCAGTTAAAGAATTCTACGCCGGTAAGAAATACCAACCAAAAGACTTAAGAGCTAAGAAAACCAGAGCTATCAGAAGAGCTTTAACCAAGAACGAAGCTTCTTTAGTCACTGAAAAACAAAGAAAGAAGAACATTGCCTTCCCACAAAGAAGATTTGCTATTAAGGCTTAAATTATCCATTTAATATAAAATTTCATCTGTTCTTTAGTTAATGTATATTTAATGTATACGTCATTCAAAATCCGTGTGCTAAAATGACTTGTATTACTGTCATGCTCACAGAAGAGCTGGTAAAGTACAGACTGTTACTTCTGTCTTGTAGTAATATCTAAAATCCTACAAAGTAGGATTTAAGACTTGTAGAGAAAAATAGGTGCAATACTGCTGTTCCGGCTATTACAACGGACAAGTGAATATATAGACAGTTTCTATTATCTATTTGACTATTTATTCCATTTCTACATCACTCTTCGGTGCCTTCTTACTCAACTTGAAGTCTACAATCTTCTGTTTCAACTCCACATCATCAATAACATCGTCCAAGGTTAATGGCATTCTATTGAAGGGGTCAGTAGCATCACTTAGTAAATGAGCTTTTATCGTGGATCTGTCAATACTGACTTTAGAGGATGGTAAAATCACAGGGTCTTCCATTAAAGTAAACATCAATGGGTCTAAGAACTCGTCTGGAATTTCCCCTAATTCTAATTCTTCATCTTCATCAGTTTGTCTTTGTAATTCAGCACTCTTACCAAAATTCAAGAAAGTATCCAAAATATTCGAATTAATGAATGTCTTCTTCACCAAAATACTATGGGCTTTTTCAAAAAACTTCAAATCGAACGATCTTCCATCTCTAGAGACTGCTACCAAGAATTTATTTTCTTGAGACAAATTAAAGTATATTTCACATAAATCTCCCAAGATCTTCTTCGGATCGAAATCATAGTTCTCGGGGTTTTTAACCTTTAGATTAGAACATTTAGGACCTACCATTATGGATAAATTATAGTCTAGCATCCCTGCTAACCGATCTACTATTTCGGGTAAGATGAACCCTTTTGGAGTTTGCTTGGTGAATAATTTGAATAATGCCATAGTTTTATTACTCAATCCCATATAAGACTTAGCAGTTCTTTCTGACGTCTGTAATTTCTTCTGTATTTCCTCATCAGTACCGAATTCTTCTGTATTAGGGGCATTTCCTTGACTCCTGCTGGTAATTTCTTGTTGGCATTTATGGATATTTTGTAATTCATTGAATGTCTCATCCAATAAATACGTGGTATCGTTCAACATTCTAGCAACAAATCTAATGAAAAAATCAACATTATTAATCGAATAGTCTGTTAATTGATTCTTATAGACGTCATTAGTAGTCCATAGTGTTTCCAATATCACTGAAATATAGTATCTACTGTTGAACTTATCATAGAATTGAGACGATGCACCTGTCTTCTCTACCATAACGTAGAAATCAAGCAACGAATATAAGATATTGTTAAGCACCAACTTGTTACTGTGGAAGATGGAAATCATAATCCCAGGATCCCCATTGCTTAGCGGTAACGAACCCATAAACAACACCTCGATTAAATGAGCTTTCATATGCGGATTCCCAATTAACTCTGGACATCTCAATAATATGATAGAGAATTCAACGAATATACTCAATTTTTCCGAATTTCCAACCAATGGATTGGCATTGAAATTGGTAATGAACTTACAATAATTGATTATTCCTTCCAAGATAAACTCAGGGTAGAATTTCCATGGAACTGGAGTTTTTGTCTTTAAAAATTCGTGATCATCCAATTCCGATACTTTGACTATTTGGTACAATGGAATAGTCAATTTTTCAGCCGGATACTTATGGTTAGGATCAATTAGCCTGGTGATGAAATTGGTAGATCCAATGATGAAATCGAAAATGTCTAAATTCAATGATCTGAAGTTGAAAATTGCCTGAATGGCATGCTTATGTGATTTTAATGTATTAGCAGCTTTAGTGAACATTGGTAATCTACTTCTAAGCAAATTCAGCATCATAGGGTCATTTTGACTTCCACTTTCAATTTGTTCAATTCTTTCGTCATACTGTTTGATTTGTTGCTTTAATCGATCATAATGAATGAATATTCCTCCAATACCATAATGCAAGTAGGTCAAGGTAAGGAAAAAACAATCACTAATAAAATTAGGTTCATCATCGATTTCAATTTGGTTTTCGTAAAATTCATTAGCTTCTTTTATTGTAGAATTAACTCTTGATTCTTCTTCAATATTCAATAACTTGCTTTTGGTAAAAAATGCAGCATCAATTTTATTGAGTTTGGTATATGTTGGGTACTCTAAGAATGGTAAACTCAACTTGATTAAAATCATAGAAATATTGAACATAAATCCATGAGATGCCAATTTGGAAAAATCAGCATGACTCCCTCTTCTCAAATGACTGACATTAACCAAATTTCCAAACCATTTTAGCAATGCCTGACGAGTAGCTGGGGATCCTCTAATCAACTTATCCACAATGAAAAATAAACGGTCAAGAACCACACGGTACTCATTTTGGACAGATTCATAAATCGAGTTCAATTGACCAGTGGGGATACTAGACACGTTTTCGGTGAAATAATAGGTACTGATCGATTCAATGAGAGGAGATAATCTCAACAAGGAGCCAAGTAGCGTTTTGTTTTCAAACTCAAGACCTTCCTCTGCAGATGGAGGTTCGAACCCATTAATTGTAGAGAATATGGCTGCTACTGGTTTGATCAGAACTAAAGTTTCGTAGATGGATAAGTAGTTGGAGTAAGACCCATCATTTAAGTTAACTTTATAGAGATTTGAGCTTATTGACGGTAATAAAATGTTAAGGAGCTCGGGTAATGCCTCTTGCTGGATGGCTTGGTTTACGATATCCACTAAAAATGGGCTCATTGTACTCTGCTTTGATACGAAGGTGTCAATGATGACCTTTAAATCGTTCTTGAGGAACATATCCGGCACTTGAAACGAGATCAACCCAAAAGAGCACGAGTAGTTGATAATGTCGTTTACAATTGCTATCTTTGTATCGTATAATGGGTCTTTTTTGGGTAACATTCGCTTTAATTTGAATGCGTTGGAGTAAACATGGAACAAGTAATCCACAGAAGTTGGTTGTGGTGCTCCCACTTCAGTCAATATCTCCATGAACAAGCTTTCAATGTTATCTCTTATGAAAAAGCCGCCCTGCTCATCTTCAACTTCGGAAGATAACGACTCTACGTAGATCAATGATTTGGATTTGGAGCTGTTTAATGAGGCCAGGAAAATGTCTTCGATCTCGGATTTGAGCCAATTGGAAATGATCTCATCGGGTGATAATTCGGGTGTTGGTTTGCTTTTCGGGATATCAACACGTTTCACCGGAGTAACAGATCCAGCTCTAGTGTCTGCTGTCTGTACCTCTGGTAGTTTGTCTGGAACCACAGCCTCTTCGTGAACTGTTTCCTTAGCGGGGACGGCACTAGGCGCATTAGGTGTCTCCTGAGCGGCCTCTCTTTCACTTCCTCCACTTCCTCCACTAAGTGCTGCCAATCTGGCTAGCCTTTTAGCCCTTATCTATGCTTGTTAGTAACGGTTTGCCTCTCATCTGTGATCGCACATACTTCGTCAGAACTACTCATACTTTCGACCCTGTGACGTTCGCTAGTCAATTGACTTAACTTTCAATGCTAATGCCAAAGGTTATTGATAATTCCTTGTTAAGAAAGGGTATCAAAAGTAGATTTATACGTCTTTTTATAACAACTCCTTTCCTACGTAAGCGTTCGTTCGGTGTCCTGTATGCAGTCCACTTTACTACATAGACAAATGAACAGAAAATTTTTTTTTCAACCAACTTATGTATTCTTGCATTAAAACTGAAAGAAGCTGGACAACCCCGGAGTTACAGGACATTTACAAGAGGAGAACGTTGTGATTTGGAGAAATCATTTGGAGTGAAAACGGACTGCAGTTGGAGTTTTTAGGGACATTTTTTCATAATTTTTCACTTTTCAACATTTCCACATCAATTAACCAAAACTCGAGCATATAGTTACTGAGGCCATGAGCGAGATTCCCCAGTCAGTGAAAACCGCTATTTTGAAGCAGCAGGAAAGAATATTCCTTCTACATCTTGAAAAGGATTTGATAGGGTTTATTACTCGCAAACATAAGAACAAGAAGGAAGCACAGCATATAATCCAGGAAATGTACTTGAAAAATTCATACTATCGATTATTAAGTCATCAGCTATGCCAGTATTATAATTTACAGCATTGGAATAACACCTCAAATGAGATCATTGTCAGTTTCGAAGAAGATTTCAACTACGAAGCTTTCCTCAAGAAATTAGATGGTGACGATGAGCAGTTTATGAAATTGTCAGAGTACTTACAACTACAACCTGTTACTGAAGACGTCACCAAACCACCTGTCAAGCCGAAAATGTTAATGAAGAAGAAATCGAATCACGAACCTGCAGAAAGCGAAGAAATCATAAACTCAAAGCTAGGGGGTCTCAGCATCGATGATCAGAACAATATTGAATCGCAACGAGCAAGTAAAGAAGCATTGTACATGAAAATTCGGGAAAAGATTTTCGACCAACAAACTAACGAAGACGAAGAAGAAGACGACGATGAGGACGACGAGGAACGTTCCAGCGGCGGTGAAAATGGAAGTGCTGATACTTCTGAATCCAGCATCGATGATTTTTATCGAAGTCAACACTATAGTGGAGGAATGCAACAGCAGTTTCCCTCTCATCCACCACCACATCCACTTCATCCTGGTTACAACTATCCCGTAGATCCTAACATATACAACAGTCCTGTGCCAATGGATCCTAGTATATACACTAACTCCATGCCCATGGGTTTTCCATCTCCAGGACTACAATACCCATTCAACTACAATCCCCATTACCCGCCAGTGCCGCCATTTCAAGGACCCCCAATATCGCCATCACCGTTGCAGCAACCACCATCTACTGCCGGGGGTACTATTCCCATGCCTCCGCCGGTAATGTTTCCTTATATGGTGTCATCCACGTCATCGTTTGCTCCTTTGGGCGTGCCTCCCATAGTCCCTCTTCATGGCAGATACAAAAATCACAATTACAACAACAAAAACCGCGACCGTCGTTACTCGTACGACAAGGAGTTGGAGAGAAAGATCCTCAACAACTCTTACATCATCTTGCCTGACAACAACACCAACCACAAGAAACAGCATTACAAGAGACGATACCAGAACAATAACAACAACAACAACAACAACAACAACAACAACAACAACAACAACAACAACAACAACAACAACAACAACAACAACAACAACAACAACAACAACAACAACAACAACAACAACAACAACAACAACAACAACAACAACAGCAGCAGCAGCAGCAACAACTACTACTCTCAAAATTCATTGGACTACAGTGCCTCCAGCACCAAGTAATTTTAGCATAGGTTTATCTCATTGTACATTAGCAGAAGCATAGCAAAAGCGTATTCGTAGGTTTAAGTTATTTACAGTATCCTGGTGCACGGGCGCGGATCACCAAATTCGTTCCTGCGCGACGTGTCAAAGGTGATAAAACCGCTTCAAGCAGCGTTTCTACTCTTGACAACTCTTTTTCTCTTGAAGAACGCGTCCGTCAACATGGCTTCTAATAATCCTGCTACTTTGGAAGATGATTTAGTTCCAGAAACCGTCCAAGGGTACACTGTGGGTGAGAAGAAAACCATTGCCGAATACACCAACCTAGATGCTGAGGATGAAAGTTTGGCTAAATGGAAGGCTTCATTGGGGTTGACTGATGACTCCAATGCCTACCCAGTCAAAGCCGGTGATAAAAGAAAAGTGGTTATTGTAGAAATGTCATTGACATTTCCTGATCAGCCAAATTTGAAACCAATTGTTATCAATTTGGAAGATGCCAATGGTGATACTATTGTTGGTAAAGAAATCAAATTTGAAATCAAAGAAAAATCAATCTATCAATTCAACATCAAATTCAGAGTTCAACATGAAATCATCACCGGTTTAAAATACTTACATTCGGTGAAAAAAACTGGTATCAGGGTAGATAAAGTAGAAGAGCCTCTCGGTTCTTATGCTCCAAATACTAAAGACAAACCTTACTATGAAAGATCCTTCGCTGAAGTGGAGGCTCCTTCTGGGTTATTGGCTCGTGGTGGCTACAGTGCCATCACTAAATTCGTAGATGACGATAAAACTGTTCATTTAACCTTCCCATGGTCTTTCAGCATCACTAAGTAGTAGTCAGCCTCTATATAAAATTACATATTTAAAGTACTTGGAACATCGCGATCGTCTCACTGGCGAGAGAACGTAGACCAATCGGAGAATACAGGTAGACGCTCATCACTGCAGACCTGCAGCAGGTACCATGCAGGTACACTTCACATCATATGTCCCCTATTGTAAATGGTTCTGTGCCTCATATTGTTCCCCAGCTCGCCGCTGAAATCGGCTTAATAGAAGTGTGAGAAGTTCGGATATGCGATATAATGCATAATGTGGGACACCATGTAGGGTACTACGCCAATGTAAAATACGTTTATACTTTATGATCGTCTAATGCTATATTTGTCAAGCCAATACAAAGTACGGCTCTACTCAAGATTCGTCTAATGCTCTCTTCGTCTAATCTCGTCTGAAATTTCGAGCACAGATGCAACCAAGCCATCTCCAAGCCTCTTTAATGCATTTTGCCCATAATCATCATACTTTAAAGACATAACATCATCTGCGACTCTGAGGGACATACTTGGGTACTCTGCGCACAGGAATATATAGAGGAGCCTTGTTCTTCGCAACAGCAACAGCTTTTAGGGTAGAAGCTGATGCCGTGGCTGATGCTGTGTTTGACGAAGCGTTTGATGCTATGGCTGATACTGTGGCTGATACTGTTGATGATGCTGCAAATGCACTGCTAATTGGACGAGGAGGAGCGAAGCCAGGTCTTCTCTTGGGTATGTAAGTGGGGGCTCTATTGGAAGAGTTATCAACAACTGTTTTATGAATCCCCTTTGCCTTTTTGCTAGAGCGAAATGAAATCGCTGGTGCCCGTTTCATTAGCTTGGCACTAGTGAAAGAATCATTTTCATTAACATATTTATGCTCTTCAATGTCATTGATGTAATTGAACATATTGGCTTTATAGGCTAGGTCAAATTTGTTGCAATCAAAGTCTTTTGGGAATGCGATGCCCATCATTGTATAAACTCCCTGCAATAAGCTTTCATTGAACATGTCATGACTGTCTTTCTTTAACAATGACTTATCTTTCACTTTCTGTATAAATCGCGAGACTTCTTCTATTGGCTCACCGTTCCCCCACTGGCTGGCCTCTTTGGGAGAGGAAATGAAGAGCATCAACTTGGCTCTACTGGCTGCTACATAGAAGCATCGCCTTTCTTCATCGATAGACTCTTCGTCATCCCCTTTGATTGCAAATCGTGCTGGTAATAGCCCTTCAGATACTCCAGGCACAAATACAATCGGCCATTCCAATCCCTTGGCTCCATGAATAGTGGATAATGATACCTT
This sequence comes from Isabelozyma rhagii, assembly GCA_003708185.3. NCBI lineage: Eukaryota > Fungi > Ascomycota > Pichiomycetes > Serinales > Metschnikowiaceae > Isabelozyma > Isabelozyma rhagii. The sequence goes on from PPNO03000023.1 coordinate 51,454, forward strand.
TCCCTTAGGGTCCTCCGCTTGATTCTGTTGCTGCTTAGAATCATCATGATCATAGAGTCCAATTGAGATTATGAATTTTTGTAAAACATTTTCAGTGGGACTGTACTTGTCATCATCTGTTCCTCCAATGAACGTAGGAAGATCTTCATCATTTGGAGGTTCAAAGTCAAATAGTTGTTTTTTGACTTCTAGAATATTTAAATCCTTTTCGGCATCCTCTCTGAATTCTTTTGCAAGTCCTGATTTTTCGTATACGAAAATGAAGAGGGAATCCATCGAAGTTTTGTCAATACCGCTAGGTAAGCTGTTCTGAATTTCATTGAGTTTTGTTCTTGCCTCTTCGATGAATGAAACGTACTGAATGAGACATTTGGACATGTAACTGGAGAGTTTAACAGGTGCAGAATCCAAGTTCTTTAATATCGTCAAGAGATCACGGTCCGGATCTTTCGCCTTGCAATTATCGAAATGATTACCAATACTCTCTATAGTCTTTTCTCCTATACCTCGCTTTGGGAACTGAAGACTTCGAAGAATGGCAATTCTATCATTAGGGTTGGCCACTACTCTCAAGTAATCGATAATAGCTACAACTTCCTTACGTTCCCAGAATGCTTTACCTCGTATCATTAAGTACGGTATGGATCGCTTGACAAATTCTTGTTCAATAACTCTAGTCTGGTATGCTGCTCTCACCAACACCGAAATGTTACTGTACTTGAAAACTGAGCCCGGAAGTTTCATGAGATGTTCAATTTGGTAGGAAATCCACCTTGCTTCATTGACAGTGGACCCCGTCTCAGCATGGACTGGTGTAATGGTAAGATCATGCTTAGACAGTAAATTTTTTACTGTTCGATTCTGTTGTTGTCTCATTACAGACTCACAAAGATCAAGTATCCCACTAGTTGACCTGTAATTTTGGTCTAGAGTTGTTATCGAGCACGCAAGTCTCCGTCTTTCTTGGTAGTACTTCAACATCTTCTGAAAGTTCACCGACTGGGCATCTCTGAACATATAAATGCTCTGATCGGGATCACCAACTATGGTCAAATTGTGTTGAAGTTGGGGGTTTGTAGGGTGGCCTTTAGCAAACTCATACATCAACTGTAGTTGTATTTCGTTGGTATCCTGGAATTCATCAACCAAAACATGTTCTACGTAGTTGAGGACCGGATATGTGGTGACGATGTTATAGCAACTAAGTAAACAGTCGTCAAAGTCGAGTAATAGGTTACTCCTTAGTTTAGCTTGGTAGTTTGTGTAGATATGAGACAAGAACCGGTTATTGACCGCCTGTTGACTATATTGCTCCGAAGTTGTGCCCTTTGACTTCAATTTAGAAATGTGTTTTCTAATCTTCTTATGATCAAACCTCGTTTCGTCTCTCTTGGTACCCAAGAACCCTTGAGTGTCCCGTTCATCAAAATTATCATTATCTACATCATTTATAACCTCTTTGAGTATCTGCACACTGTCGATGTTATCAGCAATACCATAGTCCGCAATACCAATCTTCTTCCCATATATTTTGATGATTTTAAAGCAAATACTATGGAAGGTTCCAATAAGAAGTTTGGAGATATCAACTCCACTCCCGTTCAATAGTTTCTCCAACCTTTCCATCATTTCATTAGCAGCTTTTTTCGTGAATGTCGTTACAATTATGCGATGAGGAGATATTCCTTCCTTTAGTATGAGATATGCAACACGCGATATAAGCACTTTGGTCTTTCCTGTTCCTGGCCCGGCAATGATTTGCAACCGGCCATTGGCTGGTGAAGTGACGGCCTGTCTCTGTTTTTCGTTCAAACTGCTCACCAAGTCATCAACCAAGTCTACTGCTGACATTCTGACAGATAAGGCATCTATAGTCTTCTCAGACATCAGACATCAAAACAACGCGAAATCACGGCTAAACTTCTTTTCTTTTTTTTTGCGGAACGACATTTTTCCTACTTCTTACCTCTTGTTTGCTTCTCTACTCAAGCATGATATGATATTTCTACATCTTCTTTTCCTTCTCTCTGTGGGTCTTTCCGTCACCTTGGAGAACTGGCCATTATCTGAACGAGAACAGATAGCTATCCGGGGCCAACGAGATGCTGCACACGGCATTCCTTTGGACCAGATTACAACTTTCGGAGTATCGCTAAACCAACAAGTGTTTGAGAGAGATGGCTATACTTTATCTGCACTATCGCAAATTGGAGACTTGTTGGATGCCAACGTACAAACTTTGATGGTTGATCTATATTGGAACGAGTTCATTGGCAAATGGCAACTTTGTCCTGCTCCTTTCCCCAAAAATGTCACATTCGACATCGGGTCTACAGTGGATGTGTCCTGGAAATCCCGCACTTACAGTTGCCAGCCATCGCTAACAATCCGTGATCTATTGAATACCATTCAAGAATACTTAGTAAGTACGAACTTCAATATGAATGTCAACTTGATTCAGCTACTATTCAACTTAAAATCCATAAGCTATACCTACGTCAAAACAAACACCTCGGTTGATCTCAATCCTATTTATACTTCCACTGACTCAAATTATCTTTCACTAGGAAATTCCACCCTTTCAGCCCCACTTCAAGTGTTAGGGTCTAATCTATTCACTCCCAGCAACCTCGGCACCTTTAGACTGAACATACTATCTACAGACGTTGTAGGGTTCTACAACCAAAGTAGTATGTTGGTGCCTACTCTATCAGAGTTTTTGTTGAGCCAGTATAGCAGAATATTTGCCTTAGTGATAGACAACGAAATCGTCCTGTCCCCGCGAGGCTATAACATCTCTAAAGATGACAATGATAACATATTCTTTGGAGATGGTGGACATGACACTGGACGAACGCATTCTGGTACGCTGTTATCATACGATCTTCAGTCCATCGATAACTCAACATTGGCAGCAAATTGTGAAAGTCTCAGAGACGTCTCATTACCCGAGGACCCAGAGATCTACGACACTCTTGCACTTAAATCTCATTTCCGGTTTATAATCGACAACTCCGGCACCAGTTTTGACAATGCGACAATAGCCAAGTATATCGAGTGTGGATATTCACCGATTCTTAACGCTTCCGGTTACAGAATTTATAATACCAACAACAGTGAGTCCTCCGATATCGGTAGTATTATCGATAATTTCATTCCCTTATCTCTATGGTCATGGGCATCAAATCAACCTCAGGTGCCAAGCTCTGCACAGAACACTCTGGTGGACACTATTGGTAACAGCATCAACGGAAGCAACGAAGACCTGCTGAAGCGAGAGGATGCTGACCAGGTGGCTTATAAGTGCGTGGTTATAACTGAAAATGGGTGGCAGCTTGCCAATTGTTACGCGAATTACCCATTGGCTTGTAAGAGTAAAGCTTCTCCCAATGAATGGATCGTGAAAAAGGACGAAAAGAAACAATACTTTGAGACGTATAAAGACAACATTTGTCCTGAAGGTTATAGTTTCAGTATTCCCGGACTGAGTATTGAAATGTTAGCACTTAAGAATCATATTGCGGCAAATAATGCAAGCTACCCGGTATGGGTCGACATGAACGACATTACTGTCACCAATTGTTTTGTGATGGGAGGGCCATATGCACACTGTCCGTACCAGAGAACGATCACACGACTGAGATTGGCCCGGTTGGTGGCTCCTAGTTTCATTATGGCGGTGTTCATTCTCGTTCTTATATTTTTGGAAAAGTTCTTCAGACCCAAACCAGTACAAAAGAATAGAAAGAGACACTGGAAACGGGTTATTAATGAATATTATAAGGAAAACGAGTACGAGGGAGTGCCGTCGTAAACAAGCAGCTACAAGAGGAATAGCTTTAAGAGCTGGGATATCGTCGTGGACTGGTAATGTGGACCAAGAGCCTTGTCATTCATGATCGTCCGGAACGATCTGAACTCTTGGGGATTCTATATGTATCTTCTTATTTCTCTTTGCATTCGAAAATGATATCATAAAAATACTATAAAATTATTCGACAATATTTTGAAGCCATGGCTATTATTAAATGTACTATTCACTGTTCTAGGTTCTTTATGAGGTGGATGTGAAAAGGTGGAGTATGCGACTTTTCGACTTTCTGCGACACTTCACCGCGCGACATCCTCAGGAGAGAAATGACTGAGGGCAAAAGTGAAAAATCTCCTCCACAACTCCTTTCAACAACTCAAACCAAATACCATGAGTGACAGAGATCAGTGGAGACAGTTGTCGAACCAATTGAAGCGTAGGGCCCAACAAGCCAGAGCCGGGGGCTCTACACCCAGACCGGGAGGAATTTTTGCCGGATTCGGAGGATTATTACTTCTTGGAGGTATTGCCATGGTGGGGCAAAATGCGTTATTCAACGTTGACGGTGGTCAAAGAGCCATCATTTATTCCAGACTTAGTGGGGTACAACCAAGCATTTTACCAGAAGGGACCCACTTTATAGTTCCTTGGTTCCAAAGACCCATTATTTTTGATGTCAGAGCCAAACCAAGAAATGTTGCATCATTAACCGGAACTAAGGATTTACAAATGGTGAATATCACCTGCCGTGTATTGTTCAAGCCCGACATTTACCAATTACCTACTATTTATCGTACCTTAGGTGCTGATTATGATGAAAAAGTATTGCCTTCGATTGTTAATGAGGTATTAAAGTCGGTTATTGCTCAATTCAATGCTTCTCAATTGATCACTCAAAGAGAAAAAGTGTCAAAATTAGTGAAGGAGAATTTACTTCGTCGTGCTAGTAAGTTCAACATTCAATTAGACGATGTGTCCTTGACTTATATGACATTTTCTCCAGAATTCAGTTCTGCGGTTGAAGCCAAACAAATTGCCCAGCAAGACGCCCAAAGGGCTGCTTTCGTAGTGGATAAAGCAATCCAAGAAAAGCAACAATTAGTGGTGAAGGCATCTGGTGAAGCCAAATCGGCTGAGTTAATTGGTGAAGCCATTAAGAAGTCCAAAGATTACGTTGAGTTAAAGAGATTGGACACGGCAAGAGAAATTGCGGGAATATTGGCTAATTCTCCAAACAAGATCTTCTTGGATAACGAAACGTTATTGATGAATACGGTGGTTGATGGTCGTAATGCTAAGTAAAAGATGAAAGAAAACCATTAATGTAAATAGTCAATCAAAGAATTATATGAATTTATTTTGTATATACCGATTAAAGAGAGCGAGAAACATGGAAAAAGGAGGGCTTGGACCAGTAATTGATGGCGCATACTGCAATCATGTAAATATTATTCCACCATCAACCCGTTGTACGTTAAAAATATCTCTTGCGCATACACCGATGACGCGCAATTGATTCTAGAAGATGGAGTTAACAATGTCGCTACCGATGGTGGCACCGGCACCAAAAATAGCAGCGTTACCAAGCTTTCCTCCGAACTTTCTTAAGTGAGGATGTTGTTGTTGCTGTTGTTGTTGTTGTTGCTGTTGTTGTTGTTGTTGTTGTTCAACCACCACCTGTTGCTGCTGAGGTTGAGGCTGTTGATATTGTTGTGGAGGATAGTAGTTTGTAGATGGAGGAGGAAATTGAGCATAGCCACCGTAGGAGGGTTGTTGCAGAAGAGGTTGGGGTTGTGATGGAGGAGCGTAGGGGTTACTGTATTGTGGAGGAGGAGGGTGATATTCGGTCTTTTCTGAAGGTGGGGGCCCCGCAGCCGATTTACGATCATGGGCTTCAAATTCTTGTTGTGAGATGACATTGACATAATTGGAAGGGAATACACCTTGATGATCAGGGCCATCGGAGAGCTTATAACCTTTCCACCAGTCTTCACTGAGATGTTCGGTGACAGCGATCTTGTCGTCTTTGGAAAGGGATAAATCGTCTTGTTCTTGAGACTGGTAGTCGTAGATTGCCTTACAGTAGCCAACGGGAGAAGGTACTCTTGTAGCGGCCGGTGGGGCTGCTGGCGCCGGTGGGGTTGCTGGTGCTGGTACAGCGACTGGGGCCGGACGGCCACTGATGGACGTATGGGACAAGGTGTGGGAAATTTGATTAACTGAGGATGATATTGCCAATTTATCGACACCCCATGGTTGCATGTCTTTCTGGTATTTATTTGGCATAGATGCGATCAATTTTTCATAGAGTTCTTCATTAATCACATCGGAGTCCTTCAAGAACTCCAATTCCGTTCTTATGGTGGTCAAAGAACGATTTATCAAAGCAGCTGACATTGGTAAGGTTATTGAGTAAGGAGTCTAAGAACACTTCTTGGGACAGAACAGAACAAAAGCAAAAAAAGGAGTAAAGATCTAGTGAGAAGAAAGTAGTAGAGAAGAATTCAGGAGTAGTAGAAAAGAGTAGTGAGAATAATGCGGTAGAAAAGGAGATAGGAGTAGTGAGGATCAGGAAAGAAAACGTAAAATGATTCTAAAATAAGAAAAGGTGTTAAAGTTTCCAGTTTCGGTGGAAAGCTAAGCCAGGAAGTAGGGACAGCAGCCAGGAAAAAAAAATAAGCGGCCGGCACGGCGAAAAAAAATTAGGGTCATCTTCCTGGCCTCTTTACAACGGTATAGGCGAGAATTTTTATGCTGTCACTTTACGAATATACAGGTGGTTTTTTTTTTTTTTTTGTTTTTGCTAGCGTATGACTTCAGCCTCGCGTACGATTCCCTCCCGAAGATCAATTAGTGGGCTTCCGTAGGACCCTGTGACTTGGCGGAAGGGGACCACCCCAGCAGACGAGGCAGCAGAATGATCGCGGGCGGCGGCGTGGTCTGCGTCGTCGGGCCAAACTTCGTATATTCGCACCGTAGAGTCATTTGCAGCCACGCACAACTCTCCATTGGTGCCACTAGCACTAAGAATACGGAGATTCATGCTGGCGGGTACCACTTTCACTGGCTTCATTTTAGGGTACGAATATACCGCGAGAAGAATGGGGTGGTCGTGGTCCCCGAATCCAAAAGTTGCTGCAATCTCTTTCCTCGTCGTCGACCAGGTGAGGGAGGTAACCTGCCCGTTGGTGAAATGGGTCGCAAGAAGGGTGCCCGACCCGGCATGCCAGAACCTAATGTTTCGATCCTTGGTTCCACCGCCGGTAGCCACGAGCGACGGGGCCCAGGGGCAGTAGCTAATGGCCTTGACTGCGGCGGAGTGCGGGAGAATAAATCGAAGTTTTGGCTGCAAATCGTGGATGTCCCATACGCTACAACAATTGTCATTCCCACCAATGGTGATCTGGGTTCTATCCTTATTTATAGCAATACCTGAAAAGTTAGTGTAAGTTCTTTTCCCTTAGCTTTTCTTCTTTTTTCACTTTACATACCACATATCTGGTGCCGATGACACTTTAGCTCACATACCTTGATCACCTCATTGCTGGTGATCTTGTACAACACCACAACCCCGATTTCATCCCCCAACAAAAACAGATGGCTGTCAATCCAGGTAACTACATGGACCGTGGCCCGATTGTTGTTGAATTTGGTCACAACCTGTTGCTTGAGCTGGTCAATCAAGGTGACATCCCCATTGCCAAACGTGATGATGGAATACTGATGGGCCGAACTCGACACACACACAATCGGGAGAAAATGATTGTGCAAATTTATACATTCCACCTTCTTATTGGTACTCCAAGTGTACGCTGCGGTGCCTAATCCCACGGTAATTTTGCCCGTTCTTTCAGACCAGCTCACAAGGTTGTAGTAGAAGTCATTTTTCAATCCGGGGGCCTGAAGAATGCTGCTAGTATCAAGCACCGCGGCATTTTTTAGATTCCTGGTTGAGTTTATGGACTTGTCACTTTCCAATGCTACGGTAGGCATTTGCATCTCTTCGTTATTCACCACTTCTTTCTTTTGGTGCTGGAGGTGAGTATATTCGAGCACTCGTGACAGATTCATGCCTAGGGCCTGGGCAATCAAGTCTTCATGGGGACTGGTTATCTTTCCTGCGGTTATGCTCGATACCGACTCGACGCTGGTTTCGGGCGACTGTCCCGAAGCAAGAGAACTGGGTCTCAAAACCATATAGTCATCTTGTAGACTCAAATCAACGGTGGACTGATGGGGAGATGAAGCAGCGGAACTATGGGATGAAAACCTATATACCTGTGATGATGAAGACGAAGGGATGAATCTTCTATTCCGGGAAGAAAAGAGTGAATTGGATAAAGGTGAAAGTTTTTCAAAAGTGTCGAAATAAGGCATTCAACCAGGCTGCAAAAAAAAAAACCCCACCGAGACGATGTATAATTTGTTGCAATTTTTTCCCTTTTCGGTAGAAATTAGAAAATCAGATAAAACGTCAATTCGACTTTTTATCGATTATGATCAAATTGTAGCAATATGTTATGCTTAGCAAGGGTTTTAGCGATGGCCTAGAGAAAGAAGTGAGGTAGTGGATGTGAGTTTGTATTTGTAAAATTTATCCTACTACGAAGTTACAATACCCCTGGGGAAGACACATAGATCTATTTTACTTTTCCATAACCACAATTCAAGATTAGAAGCTTTTAAAAGATTGAGAAAGAACACTTGATAATACCTCTTTATTATGCTTAAGCTCCATGGTCGGTATATCTTTGAAATCGTTTCGCTCACCTTTAACCCATTTCGCACCCATAGTTAAGAGACAGAGCTTACGCAGTCGCAGTGAAAAATTGATCTCTCAACATTCTTCCCCATACCATGTCCAAGCTATTCAATGGACATGTGGCTACATTGGTGGTTATGTGTGGCATAATTTACCACTCGGTGTCAAATAGGGTACAGGAGCCATTCATTGATGAAATATTCCATTTGACCCAATGCCAGACTTACTGTAAGTACGGCTACAGTAACTGGAAAGAACACTGGGACAACAAAATAACAACCCCTCCAGGATTATACTTGTTAGGATATGCATATTCTTACATTCTCGAGCATTTGATTTCGAATGGAGATGGGATTTTATACGTATGTGGTGAAAACGATATATTACGGTCGGTGAATTTACTTGGAGGACTTCTCATCCTTCCCTTGGTTCTTCAGCTCCTTGTGGCCAAAGTCAGCGGTGCAAGAGATCAATGGTGGATAATCAATATTGTCATGACCCCGTTGTTGTTTTCCTACTACTTTCTTTTTTATACCGACGTTTGGTCAACGATTTTCATTCTTTCATCGTTGGTATTTGCCGTAGCCAAGCCATTCAAATGCACCGGGTTGAATATCCTCCTCAGCGCTGGTATGGGGTTTGTCAGTTTGTCATTTCGTCAAACAAATATTATGTGGATAGCATTCGTTTATTCATACTTCATCGATAACACAGTGGATAGAAATCAGGGTTTTGTTACCAGATCAGTTGACTTTATCAAACAAATTTTCATAAACTGGGTCTATGCCATTCCTTATATGGTCAACTTTGTCTTATTCCTTGTATTTGTCAAAATAAATGGAGGTATAACCTTCGGGGATAAAGAAAACCATGAAGTAAATTTCCATGGTGTACAGATATTCTACTGCTTTACCTTCATGACCTTGTTCAGTTGGCCAGTATGGTTATCACCAGAAAAGTTATTGAAGTATTTCAAGTTCCTCACTGGTAATTATGGCTTTAACTTACTTCTAAACTTAGGCTCAATGGTTGCTATCAAGTACGTCATCGATCATTTCACCATTGTTCACCCATTCTTATTGGCCGATAACAGGCATTATACCTTTTACATCTACAAGAGAATCTTGAGTCATCCAAAAAGCTTCATTTTAACAGTGCCTGTATATCACTTCTCAACTTGGTGTGTGATTGATACCTTGTTGGAAAATAAGTTATTCTCTTTAAGTCCAATAACAGTTTTTACATTCTTGGTTGCTATTTTCACTACAATCATCCCATCACCATTGTTTGAGCCTCGGTATTACATCATTCCAGTCATCTTCTTTAGACTATTCATTAGCCCACCCCATAAATCACGGTTAATACGCCATGAAATTGAATTTACCTGGTATTTCCTAGTCAACTGTATATACTTCATTGTCTTCTTCAGCTACGAGTTTAAATGGGCCAGTGAAGGCGACAGTATACAGAGAATTATTTGGTGAGCATATTACACATATCATTTGGTTAAAAATAGTCTATATAAACTTGGCATTCTTGTAGTTTCGTCGAACAGAATTCCGTTTCAGAATACTATGCACTATATCATCATCACTATCGTCTTCAACAATGCTGTCTAGTATACTTGCATCTAAGTTTGTATCTCTATCGGTTATTTCTTGAGACAAGGGACTCTTGATTTTTGACTGTATTGAAGTCGAAGAAGATCCTTGTTGGGAAATTGGCTGGTTCAAGTTATCGATTGTATTCAAGTTTTTGTTAATGTGGCTATCAATTGAATTTATCTCGATTTTAGAATTATAAAAATGCTGTTTCAGTAATTGTTTCTGCGATTTCAAATATGCTAATGTCAGGATAATTTCATCTTTCTTTAAATCTTCATCGGATAAGGAGCTCACCCAATTTTTGATACAACGATTTTTCAATACTTCCAAATAAGACACCTCTTCCCCCGTGCCAGCAGTATTGTTATCAACTTTATTATTAACAAACACCAATTCTCCTTCAATACCAATCATTAAATCCTCATTATCATTAGAGAGGTTATTCAAATTCTTGATTTTCCAATTCCCCAATTCTAAATCATTTGCAAAAATTAATAGGAAATCTCCAAAATTAGACGCTACAAGGTATTTAGTATCAAACTCTCTTCCAAACAAGATGATTTGACCCCACTTTCCATCGGCATTAACCGGAGGTGATAAATCCACCCCAATGCAATTGCCAACATCGTCAATAATAAGAGGGATCCACATTGGATGTGCAAATGATGGGTGTATCGCTCCTGGAGGAATGGATCTTTGGTTCGGTATTATTGAGTTGCTGGCAGGAGTGGTTTCAGCTGGTAAAAATGACTCTACTGACATTGAATTCTTCATTTTGTCCATATGAGATAAATCAAGAGACGAAGTGGAAGAAGCTGAAGTGGAATATATGTTGCCAGATCGGTCTGTCGACGAGATAGGTGAATTGTTGTTACTATTGCTATTACCATTATTATGGCTGACTTGAAGTTTCTTTAACTCCAGCAACTTGTTGATTGATTTAAGGTGGCTTAATTCATGGTTCAAAGTCTTTGCTACTCTACGCCAATTCTCGGTCATCACAACAACTTCATCAATTGACATAAGTTTAAGGCCATAAACGAGTCCACCACTTCCATTTTCATTAAAATTTGATTGTCCATCGGTTAGTTTATAGAATTCCACTAAGCAGTTTGGAAGCTTGATGTTAAGGTCCTTCTCAAAGTCAATGATATCAGACGTGGTACACGGCGAGGATAATGAACTGTTTAAATCGGGACTAAACTGGTTTAGCCAGTTTTTAATGTGTCTCCATGCCAACCTGACTTCATGTACTCCATCGATATTATTGGATTCCTGAGACAAGTCATTCGAGCCTATAAAGGCAGATGTACTCAGATTGTGATGGGAATACAACAACTCACCTTCGGGTTTGTTAACCCGATTAAAAGATTTACTGGAGTCGAACTCGGAATATTTATCGTTGGTGCTCATAGAGTATATGAACTCTTGGAATTTTTTACCCAACTTCATATCGAATAACAGGAGTGGATACGAAAGAAAAAAAGTGAGTGGATAAATGTAAACGTGGTAAAGGATACGGCTTATGAAGGTAAAACGATAGAATTTGAACCTTAATCCGTAGTTTCCTTTTCTTTTTCTTTTCCTTCGTTGTTTTTCCTATTTTGATACGCGTTTATGTCATTCTCGCATTGAGATTAGGCGGGGGCGGGAGAAAGAATGAACAGTGCGATAAACTACGGAATCTACGAATATTTCCCGGGCATGAAGTACACATCCTATTAAGGAGGTTGTATACGATAAACCGGGATGTTGATCTGGGAACACCCCCATTATAAAACAAACGTCAAGAACCATAAAACAAAAGACAGCGATGCTACTTATAATGTAAGATGACTAAAAAAAGTCAAACTCAAAAGTAGTATCAGACAAAAAGGGTCGCCCAAATCTAGTCTATTTTCGTCTGTTTCTACTCAAAACGAGTGGAATGACGAAAACCGAAACCGAAGTCTCAACGACAAGATCGGACTAGGTTGATTTGATTTTTAGGGGTAATCCGTGGTAACTAAATTAAAGAAGAAGAGGAAAACGGAAAGTGCTGGGGTGAATGGAGGTTTATAAAGAAGATTTTTCCAGTGCGGGTAACCGCGAAGAATGATTCAAGAAGACTTTTTTAGAAGAACAGGACCATAAGGAAGAGGAGAGCGACGGATAAACCAAGTCCAAATCACCTACAAGAGTGTTACGGATCGAGTATATTAATATAAACAGAATGAAATGGCAATAATAAATACAATAAATTTATCCAAACTTTGTTTAAATTAATGATTTATTATTTATAGAAATAATTCCTTTTTTATGTATTTATTATTCATGGGAAACTTAACACACTAAATGTACATTTACCAAGTTGAAGCAGCAGCTTCTTCACCAGCAGGGGTAACACCAGAATCAGCCCAGTCTTCAACGTTGGTTTCAGCATTCCAATCAGCATCAGCTTCAGCAACTGGAGCTTCAGCAGATTCTTCAGCAGCAGCAGCTTCAGCAGCCTTGGATTCTTCAGCAGTAGCTTGTTCAATTTCTTCTGGGTCTCTGTAGAAGTATAAATCTGGCATGACAGACCATTCGGTAGTTCTGTCTGGAATGATACCTCTTAATCTTAAGACTTCTCTGGCAATCAACCACCAGATCAAACCAATGGAGTGTTTACCTTTGTTATTACATGGAATAGCAACATCAACATATTCAGTTGGAGAGTCAACATCAGTTAAAGCAATAACTGGAATATTAACGTAAGAGGATTCTTTGATGGCTTGAGCATCGGTTCTTGGGTCAGTGACAACAACTAATCTTGGTTCTTTGAAAGAACGGGTGATATAATTGGTGAAGTTACCTGGAGTGAATCTACCGGCAATTGGAGTAGCACCAGTGTGGGCAGCGAATTTCAAAACAGCTCTTTGACCGAAAGTTCTGGAGGCACAGACAGCGACATCACTGGCATTAGGAATAGCAGCAATGATTCTGGCAGCTAAAACAATTTTTTCCCAAGTTTTACCAATGTTGATGACGTTAACACCATCTGGTCTGGTTTTGTAAACGTATGGTTTGTTGTGAATCTATATGTTAGTATTATCTTATGTGGTATAGAAAGTAGAGGGAAGAAGTGGGGTTTCATCAAGAGTTGTTCTTTGGGTATGTTTTCCACTGGTACGTTCCCACTGTTATTGATCCTAACGTTGGGCGGTTGATTAATTCTCTATGCTTCTCTCTCTCTCTCTCATTCCTTATTCTCTTTACATACTTGAACGTTCTTAGAACCTAAGTGAACGTTGGCAGCTAATAATAACTTAGCGTCTTCAGGAGTTAAGTCAAATGAAGCAGGTAAAGACATGTTGATCGTCTATATGGAAAGCTTTCTTAATATGAAGATACAATTTTTCAAAAGAAGAGTAACAAAATTTTGCTAGCGTTATTCTCATAGCGATAATTTTCATTTTTTTTTTTTCCACCCACTTTGTTACTAGACAGCCTAACAAAATCGCAGGAGATCTGTTAACTATGAGGAACATGCAGTCACGTGAATGCGCTCTCAAATAAACCGACAGCCAGAGTTTCGCGACTGTTTGAAACTAGCACGTGAGACGGAGCTATTGTCAGGGCTATAGCCCTATCGGAGTTTACGTGGGTCCACCGAGTGCTCGCGGCTCTCGGCCCTCGGCTCCGTCTCCAGATCCAGGTGTGTGAGCGGCTCTATAGATAACTGCGAGGGCGCTCAGTTGCTTATATGTGGCCCCGTATCTCACCCTTTTTTCTGGTAATAGGGCTGGGACTTCTCCAACGGTGTCAGTATGAGCGCACAACGGCTAATTAACAGTGATCCTGATCATGCGGAGGACTACCTGGTGTTATTTGGCGAAGAGAGCTCGTTAGGAATCGTACATAACATTGAAATAGATAGTGAGGATGAAGAATTGACTGAAGATGAAGATATTATGTGGTTGGCAGAACAAAGACTTCTTAATAAGAAACTCCATTGGGCTAAGCGACCATCGATTTACTCCATTGGGTTTTTTTTGTTCACCATTGCCGTGTCCCTGGTGATGTTCCTGGAACCTTCCATGGTTATTCTTTACAAGTTGGCCTGTAACACCGTTTCCTTGAGACGAGGTGATGGGGTATGCGATCCCATTGAGGCTCAGCTTTTGGTTGCCAATTACCATATGGCCACGGGTATAATCAATCCCATCATTCTGATCATTGTGCTGTCGAAGTTTGGGGAATTGAGTGATAAATACGGCAGAAGACCGTTTTTGATATTGTTCATATTATTCCTTTTTTTGAGTTGTCTTTCCACTTTATACCTTACGTCTCATTTTGAAACTTTCCATTTTGCTGCTTTGGTAGTTGCTGAATGTTCTATGAGTTTGGGTGGAGGTATTGCTAGCGCATCGTCTATAGCAAAAGCTTACGTTAGTGATGTGACTAATCCAGAAGACAGGATTGCTTCACTTAGTATGTTAATGTCATTTTTAACGCTCGGACTCAGTTTATCACCTATCGCCACTACATTCATTATCAAATATTCCAAATCAGCCCATGGACTTCCTGACAATCAGAATGGAATGATTGATCCTATCAAAATCGCCACGACTCCAAATACCTTCCAGCTAATTGATCGCAGGGACTTTCTTCCATTGAAGATTGGGACTTGGGTGTTATTCCTTTCGTTGTTGTACGCTGTATTCATATTACCAGAATCAAGAAGTGAAAAGGCTCAGTTGAAGTCAAGAAGTTTCTCGCGAGCTCAACTTGCTCCGATAAACGATAGTTTGAAAAATTTACAAGCATTGCAGGACCGTGCTAATTTTACATGGATAACCAAAGCGACAAAGTACTTGAATTTCTTGAAACCTTTGAAATTGTTATCATATCCTAAAAGTATCGTTAAAAACGATCTCGGTAAGCAGCAAATTGTTAAAACAAGAAGTTTGTTTCTTGTAATTATTATCTTGTCTTCACTCTCGTTCACAATCCTGATTGGAGTGATGCCGATCGTAAGTCAGTTTGGAATTTACAAGTTTAAATGGGAAGCTTCGGATATTACAACTTTTTTCTTCTTTGTTTCATCGACCAAATCATTGGCATTGCTATTTTTACCGGGGTTCCTTTCTAATAAAATTTTCCGTAAGAGAATGGGGTTCAAGGTATTCAAAGCTAATTTTGATATGGTTGATTTTTCTTTAATTGTGTTTGGTTTTTCGATGGAATCTATCTTTTATGTTCTTGTGTCTTTGGCACCATCTACTACTTTGTTTACAACATACTATGCCATGTCATCCATAGGGGCCATGACAGATCCTACTTTAACATCTGCAGCTATCAAATTAATACCAGAATCCAAAATTGGGGAATTTTTCGGTGGGTTATCCATTCTCCAAAATTTATTGAACATTTTGTCTCCGCTCATTATCGTTAATGTTTATAAGTTTGGATTGAAACTCAATCACCCAGGATTGGTATTTATGATTCCCGCATCGGTTTATGGAATCGGTGTGCTTGTGTTTTTCATTATTAAGAGAGTAATCCACTTGGATGGCCTGTCCGAGGAACAGGAGTCTTTGGTCAGATCAAGGTCGGGCTCAAGAAGAGTTAGTACTGTGGAATTTGAAACCCCATCAAGAGAGGGCGTTGATACGCCTGCGAAATCGGCTTCAACCACAACGGTTGTGCCTGTAGACTGAGATCAATGTGAGTACATTTATTTTATCTCTGTATGTTAGATCGGAAAAGATAGAGCTTTTCCGACAGCGATAAGAACCTACGTTTAACGTGAACACTTGTAGAAAAGTAGCATGGAAGTGGTCCAAGTTTAGATGATTACTTGGTAAACTTCCTTGTCTCACACCCAAATCAGTGTCTAAAGCCTAACTGTTATCACCGAGAAACCTAATCACCGGGTAGTTGCTCGGAGTATAGTGTAACGGATTTCAAGATATGTTTCAAACCCTTATCAAATTACCGCGAACCCCGCGCCGTACGGCATGTTGCTGCAATCAATTGGGGTGAAAAAAAGAATATTTTGCTGATTACTTGATTTAGCGGTAGTAATAACAGACCCTTTTTCCATGAGCAGAGCAGAAATTAAAGATTAGTTGCTTTCTTTGCAACCTGTTCTTTTTGCTAGTTCAAGAACGAATTTGCTTCTACAGGTTGAAGAGCAGTAGAGAGTCTCTTCTTCTTCTTTCTTGATAGACTCTCAATTTCCAGCATGGCAGACGAAACCGAACCCTTGCTCTCTCAGCAATCGAAGCCCAAGCATAATCCAAGCACCACAATTAATCCAGATAATGAAGCCAATCTCGAGCTAGCTGTCAATGACTTCTACGAAGCGGTTGTAGAAGGTGAGGTGGAAGAAGATGTGGACGAAGATGTACTGTGGCTCATTGAACAACGGAAAGTGAATAAAACCCTCCATTGGTTGAAACGTCCTTCCGTTTTGATGGTTGGGGTATATGTGTTCTTCGTTGCTATGGGCCAGTCATCGGCTAATTCCACCAAGCAAATCATTCTCTTCAAATTGGCCTGCAATTCTTTGATTCGGTCTCCACAACATGATCCAACCTGTGACCCCGCCGATACCCAGGTTCTCGTTTCAAACTATCAAATGTGGTATAGCGTGGTTACCAGCGCTGCCACCATTGTGGCTTCAGGTAAAATCGGCTCAATGTCGGACCAGTACGGAAGAAAGCCGTTTATTGTGTTAATTCTCTTTGGTTTAATGGTCCAGGCAATAGTAAGGTACTGGGTTATAGAGCATTTCTCGTACTTGAAGTTCAAATTGATGTTGCTCACTGAAATCATGGGTAACATTTGTGGGGGATTATTGACTTTGGTTACTATCACCAATTGTTACATTAGTGACGTCGTTGAGCCCCACGAAAGAATCTATTGTCTTGGGTTGAGCATAGCGTTTTTGTTTATTGGATATTCTGTCGGTCCTTTGGTTGGCAATTTCATTTTGAAGATGGCAGATAAAATATACCCAGTCGTGCATTCTGACTCCTTCAAAGAAGTGGGGACTTATTCCAACGTCACCAAAACCGAGTTTCTTCCGTTGAAATTCGAAATCTTGATACTATCTCTTCTTTTCCTCTTTGGCTTATTTGTTTTGCCGGAGTCGAGATCTTCGAAAGCAAGAAAGAAATCAAGATCGTTATCAAGATCACTGTCGAGTTCTCTGCTTAATGCTGCCATTGAACAGCGGAGTATCTATGGTGCAACAAAAGAAAAATTCAAGCAGGCTCTCAACTTCTTGCAACCTTTGAGATTACTCACAATCCCCGAAGAAGTAGTAAACCCGGCTAACGCCATGTACGTAAAGGTAGAGAGAATAGTGGTCATCATCCTCGTCATAAATATCTGCTATTTGACAGCGTTGGGAACTACTTTGGGTGAAATTTACATTCTTCATGGTATCTACAGATACAATTGGGACTCCAGTCAAATCGGAATATTTTTGGCAGTAGCTTGTGCTTCCAGAGCATTTGTACTACTCCTAGTCTCTCCGGTTCTAAACCATAAACTACTTCAAGGAGTATTTAAATTCAAGGTCATCAGGCATCAATTTGATATGATTGATTTCTCCCTAGCATTCGGAGGCTTAATGTGTGAAGGTCTCGCCTTGATGTTGATGATTTTCGCCAAATCATCTGCGATTTTCTATGTTTCATTGATCTTGTCATCTTTCGGCACTTTAGCAAGTCCATCTTTGAATTCAGCCGTGATCAAATTTTTTCCTGAGTCTAAAATTGGTGAACTTTTCGGAGCAATCGCTCTTGTTAAAAATGTATTCACTTTGACCACTCCAATAATATTGCTCACGGCTTATAAAAAGGGTATTCGGTTATGGGGGTTTCCTGGAGTGCCTTTCGCAATTTGTTCAGTAACATTCTTCATTTTAGCAATCCTTTTGGTGTACGTCAAATACTTGTTAAATTTGACTAAAACTCTGAATCCAAATATTCATACCAGAAGTAACAGTCGGAGTAACAGTTTTAGTCAGTTGAGACCAGACAAAACTACTCTTGCCAGAAGTAACAGCATTGGCCAATTGAAGCAAGATAAAAATCTTCAAGGACATGGAGAAGGAGGTGTACGACGTAAACCTAGTGTACACAATTTCAGTTCTCAAAGTAGTTTTGGCAATTGAGTGGCTAATGCTTACATATGTGATACCATTGTAATGTCGAAGTGTAGATCCAGGCCTAATTTCGAAATAATTCGCCTCTCACTAAAGTCTACCGTAATCTCGAAGGGTACTTTTTAAGTAAAATTCATGAAAAAAATTGAAACCTAAGTTTATAGCGATGCAATGTAGTTCAAAAGCTTGCTTTAACAAAGCATTATAATAAGATATAAAGTGGGTACATCCAGCCGTTGATATGGGTTTTTTGATGTCATTCAACTCTATTCCTGCTCTTGTTCCTCTATCCTTCCGGAAAATTTGTTGCCCATTTCTTATATTGACCGCTTACCTATTACATAACTGTCTCACATACATTTAAACCAATCTTCGAACTCAAATCATTGACTACTGTAATCCTTTTCATAGCGGGGATCACATCCGTAAACCATTCCCCATAATTGCAAAACTTCAATTACATGCAGGACAATGATGGGAATCGAGTTGATCATTTGACAGACTAGTTTTTACGACACGAAACTGTCACTGGAGTCGCAGAAGATCCATATGTATAACGATTTCGATTTGCAGACTATTAAATCAGATGCACTCCGTTTAGTACATTCATTCATTGCATTATTCCATTTCCAAGGTACCATTTCTCGTGTATTTCAAATAGTTGTCATTTTATCCAGCATTTTCCTATTGCTAAACCATTTAACAAAGTATTTCATCGAAAAATATCCACTAATTGACGTGGAACATAAGTCAGCTATCACGGTAGATATTGTATCTGATTTTGAAGATAGTTTCATCAGTGATCAACAGGCTGAAAGAATACTTACTCCAAAACTATCATTCGAAAGGTTTCCTTCCTTAAACAGCTCTACCACAGTATCACCTGCTAAACGCAATCCAGATATTGATTTTGAATCAAAAGATATTCTCACTTACCTTGATCATAAAACATTCTACAAAAACTTGAACAACAGCTCTCAATACCTTCGCCGAGACAGCTTTTCTCAGTAAGAATGAATTATCATATTTACTACCCGAATGACTTATTGAAGAAGAAATTCAAATTAAAAACTAATTTCTTGATAGGCTATCACTATGCCAATGTATTCATTGTCATCCAACACACTTCAAGGTATAAGTTTACCGACTCACTCCCTGAAGGATTAAAAGTGATTGGCTCTATTAACTACGAGTTTCCTCACGATTTGCCAGAGTCTTTCCCACTTCATGTAACCTATGGAAAGACCGACTCTTACCCACAGATTGTCGATGACTTAAACAGGTACACCATTATTATATTTGATCCTCCAAACTTCAAAAATCTCGAATATTTCTCTATAAATCCTATTTTATTACAGTCTACTGGATTACATACAAAACAAGATGTGGTTTTGAAGAAAAAATTACAGGAATACGATACCAATCCAGAGCAGGAGGATCTCTCCATAAGTAGTGATAGGATTCTTGATAAGATTAACCAGAGTTTGAGAATCAGAATTGAGTACGACAAATGGTACAACTCTCTTGAAAAAAGCAAAGTAACACGACAGTCTGGTCCAAATATTGCATACGATTCTTTCCATAAACTTTTTCTTTGGATTAGAACACAAATTTTTAAGATTCTGATGCTGATTGTATTTGTCATGCAATACACCACCATCTGGTTGATTGATATAATAAACTACCAATTCTACAATGGCTTGAGCTTAACTGAAATCCTGGAAGTTTTTAAACAATTGGATCTAAGATTGCGTCAAATAAATTATTTCCCTATCCAATTCTTATTATACTACGATAAGACCATATTCTATAGTAGAAACTCGACATTTCTACGAGAATTGGAAATCCCGTTCTTGAACTCAAATTTGAATATAAATAATTCCAACTACATTAATCTCTATAACTCCCTTTGGCTTATTGTTAATGATATCTTATTGGGGGTAACAACTTATAAGATCCTATTAGAGAATTACGATACCTTAACCAACTTCTTGAATGAATATATCTTGGAGAAAATCCTATTCTTTGAGTTATACAGGTTAATTGAATGGGTATCATTTAGCCATCCTGCTGGGTTCAAATTGAATAATGAGCTTGGCCAATTTATGGGAGATTTATTCTTATGGACTTTAAAGTTTTGGAAAGTATTATTCGGAGATGTCTTAACAATTCACGATAGTGGTCACCACCAATTACTCGAACATTCGAATGAAATACTCCATTACATTAATAAACTTAGCTACTTTGTTAATGGTGGAGATTTGTTTTTGGTTCTTTTGAAAATTTTATGTTATGGAGGGTTCACATTCTTGTTAAGTGCTATCATTGATTATATCAATATCATTACTTTTCATTTATACTCATTCTATTATTCACTGGCCAAGATTTATCGTCGCCAAATTGAAATCATTAAATCATTGTTCCAACTTTTTCGGGGTAAAAAGTATAATATCTTGAGGAATAGAATCGATAGTTTTGATTTGGATAGTCATGAATTTGAAGTTGATCAATTATTATTAGGGACTTTGCTATTCATCGTCTTGATATATTTAATACCCACAACATTTGCATTTTACCTTATATTTTCCATTATCAGGTTGGCTACAATCATCACCATCAATTTGATTGAATCAATGATTACATTTACAAATTTCACTCCACTTTTTGTTATTCTACTTAAATTCAAAAATAGTAATCGATTACAGGGAGGAATAACTTTGACTTTTGTGGATAATTCTAATGGTGTTAATATCTTGAAGCTAGCTAATAAATCGTTGACTTACCCTGAAATCTTGAATAATTTGTCAACATTGTTGCAAAAGAGTAATGTTCATCAAATGAAGGTTCTACATAAATTCTTCAATGGTAAGTTGATGAAGATAAATAATTTCACAACCTTGAAGTTCAATTATTTGATGCTTCCAAAACACTATAACAAAACCATCGAGGTTTAACTTATTCTAGTATAATTTAACAAAGTTAATGGTAGTGATATTTTGTAGTTGCAAAATAATCATGTATGTGCAGGAATTTGAAAAAATTCACTTCCTTTGATAAAAATCCACAGAAAAATCCCGTGAGTTTAGTATTGTTTTATCATGCAAAATGCCATATACCATCTATATAAACAATATAAATGAAAGAGTTAAGCTACCCCGGTTGAGAACCACTTTGAGTAAACAATTTGGTCATTACGGCAAAATAATACAAGTTACAGCCCATGCCAATTTTCGCATGAAAGGTCAAGCATTCGTTACCTACTCATCTGCTGAAGCAGCATTGAAAGCCATCAAAGAAATGAATGGTAAAAAGATATACAAAAAGCATATACGGGTCGCCATGGCACAACTGGAATCTGATCTGTATTACAAAGAAATAAAGAGAGACGAGAAATTCGTTGAAGAGAGAAAACTAAAGAAACAGCAAAGAAGTGAGCCAGAAGCTAGTAAACAGTCACAAGGGGACGGAAAGAACGAAGAAACGAAGTCCAGACGAAATAAGGACAGACACCTTGATGTTAATTACTGGAATTCTTTACCACCTCACCATACATTATTAATTCAAAATCTAGATATTAACGAAGGTAATGAGGATAACATACAAAATAACCTTGAAGAATTCTTTGAACAACATAATGGGTTCAATAAAGTCAGATTGATTAAAGTGAGGAAATTGACTTTCATTGAATTTGATGACCAAGTTTTAGCTACCAACTGTTTGAAATCAGCTAGTACCGAAGAGCTTAAACAAAAATTCGGGGATGAAATAATCATAAGTTTTGCCAAAAAATAGTTCGTGACAAATTTTACAGTCAGGGTACATACATAATCAATGTTGATGAATATATATTAAAAATTGAATTTTTGATAATTTTCTGAAACATATTTGTAAGGAATTAAATGTAAATACATATTTGATATTATTGGGAAAAAAAATTAATAATCAATACCGTTCATCGATAACAATTCTCTTAATCTAATGAGCTCATTTTCTAACTTGCTTTTATCTTCTAACAATTCTTCTACTTTGAATTCAAGTTGAGACATCCTTTCCATTTTTCTAGCCCTTGATCTTCTGGCTGCTTCTGTGTTTTTAGCACGTTTCAAAGCAACAGGATCAGAGCTGTTCAAAGTAATAGAAGGTAAATCTTGAATTTTAGTTTTCTTGTTGAAAGAAGAAACACCCAAGTGATCAACAGTTGATTTTCTTTTGGTGACCTTGCTAGGTTTAGAGTGAGATTTAAGGAATTTTTGATCAATGACTGGAGTAGAGAATGAAGAGGTGTTCGTCGATAAAGTAGCAGGAGATTCAGTAAAAGAAGGACTAGAAGAAGATGAAGCCATGGAAATAGTTCCGTCGGTTTGTTCACCTTGTTCACAGAAAAGAACTTGGTCTAAATCTTCATCTTTAATGACGTCATTGTCCTTCGGAAAATCGTTAGATTCACCGCCGAACAATGAAACCCAATCATCTTTAGAATTAACTTTAGCTCCATCAATAATGAAATCTAACTCATCAAACATAGGAGTGTTATCTAAGAGTTGGTTGTTATCCTCCAATGTAGTAGAAAACACTGAATCTAAAACATCAGAATGGATATTGAATGGAGAAGTAGAAGACGTTTGTTTAGGAGCTTCAACTTCGTGACATACTGGTAAATGGCTGGATAACTCATAAATGGTATCCGCCTTGAAGTCACTAGGGCGAGACTCATCGTTCATTGTAACTGGTTCAGTTGCATTAAACATATCTGATGATTCAAACAAAACGGAATCACCAGATAAAATCATTGGATTGGTAGAGGTAGACATAGTGGATAAAACTTTTAATTAACTAATTGGTCAACGGTAGGTAAAGTAGCGCCATAATGGACGGGAAATAATTCTTATCACGATAACATATTTAAAGGGGGTAAACAACTTTTTTAGAAATCTTTATTTAATAATTTAAATAAACAAACTTTTTTTTTTTAAAATAATAATAATTTAATTTAAAAAATAACTTTATAACACTTATGGGGGAGGTATTTAAGCACACATTTTGAAAGACTTAACGTAAAACTAATAGGAAATAGGGAAAATAATAAAATGTATAAAGTTGAAGTTGTTGTTCAGAAAAAAAAGAAAAAACTTTGAAAATAAAAAAGAGCGGATTCTCCTAATTAAATATAGTTTGGGAAGGTGAAAATTATGAGCTTTTTTTTAGCGCGGTGCGAAAAAAAAAATGCTTACAAAGCAAAGAGGAGAAGTAGACTGAAAAATACGCCGGAGTGCGAAACGCTAACAAAGAAGAAAGGAGGCTAGTGCTGAAAGCAGCGGTAGATTTGGGAACGATAACAACGATGAGTCATAGAGACGGTCAAGATAAGTTTTGGTTACGAGAAGTAAAATACAGTGGTACAGGAAGGGTCCACGAGAACCATAGGTCCGAGAATAGAAGAATGGGTGAATATGTCGATTGAATTGTTGAAACTAGAGTAAATCATGGTGTATCTTGTGACTGCTTCGGGAAAACTGCGGTACCGGGCCGATGGGCTTAGGTAAGCGCAAACGAAACCGCGGGATTCGCTTCCGCGTAGATAAGCAAAGAGCCGGTTTGACACAATTCGAGGGGAGAGAACCGTGAAGGAAGATTATCAAGCCACAGCCGTAGTTGATATCGAAGGAAGCAATTTGAATATCATTGGTAGTTGTATAAGCGTCTAATTATCTTCGAGGGTTATGTTTGCATATACTAAAGCTTAAAGTTCAGGGGAAAAGAGCGTGCGAATTGCTGCGAAACGTGGATATTAGCGGAGTTAGCATTAAGTAAAAGCTAAGACCGAGACATCAAAGATGATTGGTCCGATCGATGTAGTATATGTGGTCACAAGAGAGATAAGACTTGGATGGCTGCTAGAAATAATTAGACAAGAAGTAACCGTTCAGAGAAGCGGCGCTAGGTGGAGCTCAAGTAGGCAATTGTGACAAGAAAGGATGCAATAGTCAGAAACATGACATTTTACACGTCGTTGAGAGAATGGCTAATTGCTGCGGAAAGCTTCACCATAGAAAAGGGAGTCCAATGCGAAGAACAATACACGAGAATGACAGTAGGTGCGTGTAGTAACTGCATTATACAGAATTGCCACTGATTGCTACAAATGAAGATCGAAATTTGTTGGATAACTTTATAAATAAAGAAGAGGTGGAAATGGCTGCTATCATAGCAGTACATACAAACTATCTCTTGCTAGCTTCCTATCGGATTCAATTATCATTCCGAATCTTTTCCCAATGCACTTCCACACATTTACTTTGGCTTGAACCATTTTGGCACTTTTGAGCCCAGTTTCTTGGTCTCCAGCTGCTTTGTAACTAGATGGTTGGACGCGACAGTTTCTTCGTCTTCTAGCTCACCCCGATGACTTTCCAAGATCATTTCTGGCAACTGACTGGATTGCAGGACCTTAATAATATCCTCCTTCAAGAAGGGTCCATCATGATTATACTCCGAAGTGGCCAATTCCCAGATTAATGTAATTTTGTCGCTTTGGAATTCAGGCAGTTCGTTCAATAATTTGTTGTTAGCAGAAAAGTTGAGCGAGAGCTTGTTGAAAGGAGGAAATCCCAACTTCAAATTGTAATTATTGATGTATTTTTCAATCAATAATTCATCTACTTTCTTTAGTAGTTGACCTAATCTGACCTCATGTCCATTTTCAAAATATAATTGAAGTATTGATTGGTTTGGGAACTTTATACGAACAGTGTAACTGGATGGTTTTTGTCTAACTATAGGGGTTTTTGGTTTGACGGAGTTGGAAATTAGCTTTTGATACTTTTGGATCTGTGATACCGTTACTTCATAGTCTTCGTCAGGGTTCTCATACGACTGATGTGTTGATGGTTTGAATAATTGGGGGTCTTTTGATACTTCAGAATTGAAATCAACTGGTGGTGCATGATTATGTTTACTTTCCTCCACTTGCATTTGATTACTCTCGTTCACCTGGTGCTGGCTACTCTCGCTCACTTGGTGGTGACTTTCTTGTGGTGTCTGTTTTTGTTCTTGTGTACCAGTCTCCAGTTGTTCGTCCCTAAGCCTTTGTTCTCTTTCTTCAAGCTCCTTCTCTCTCTGTTGAAGTTGTAGTTCCCGTTCTTGAAGCTCCCTTTCTTGTCTCTGTCTCTCTCGGTCCCTTTGGTTGTCTAGTTGCAACTTGTTAATCTTTTGCTGCTCCAATTCTCTCTGCTCATTCTTCACTTGTGAAAAGTCAATTCTAATAACTAAACTGGAAACATTTCCAATGATGGAAGACAACGATTTATCAATGTTGTCTACACCCAAGACCAACTTTGTCTCTAGCACATTGACCACTACCTTATGTGCCACGCTATCAAAAGTTAACAACTGGATTTTAAATCTTTCTTCCACTTTCTGTAATAAGCTTTTGACAGTCACAGTATTATCCTCTTCTAAGATTGTGGTGTAATTGGTGTTATCCACCTTGTTCACTACTATTTTCAAGCTAACTACTCTCCCTTGAGAAGCGGCCGCTTTAGTCCCCAACACCAATTTCAACCTGGAATTATTAATCAAATTGGTCAATCGAAGCGGTAACAACTTATCGAGTTTTTTATTATTATTGATAATCACTAAGTAGGCATCTGGGTACTGATCCAAGTTCTTGATTTTGAATTTCTCACCAATGTGCTCAATCAACTGATTGACAGTGAGGGTCTTGGCAACAGTAACCTTCTTGAACACATTGCTGACGCTAATTTGCAATGTAATCGTGGACATGGCCGTGGCGAAATGTAGAAAAGAAAGTAAGGCGTGAACTGCAGCCATCGGCGAGCCGACTTGAGGTCCGAGCGGCGAAACATCGGTACACCCGAGGGTCGTCTCCGGTAAAAAAATTTTCTTTTTATGTCATGCAAATCAGCCAAAAAAAAAAAGGATATAAAGCATACCTCATTCCGTTTACTCCTTGTCCCACGCTTTATTTGATCCTCCCATCACAAATTCATCATGTGTTGTTGTTCGTGTTTATCCGATATCATACTTATTATTCTTTCAGTTCTCTTCCCGCCATTACCAGTGTGGATCAGAACTGGTATTTGTTCCTGTGACTCCCTTATCAACATCTTATTATGCTTCTTAGGCTACTTCCCCGGGTTAGTTCATTCGTGGTACATTATTGCAAAATACCCTCCATACCATAAAGAATCCCAGACATATTACATCTACCTGTCACAACATCCTGATCTTGAGAACCAAATTCTCCATCACCATCATCATACTTGTTCTCCAGTGCAAAGTCCTTCATTACAAAGCCCAGCACCAGAAGCTCTCATTAATCATCAACCAGCCGCCCAAAGCCCAATTACTTACGGTGCCATTAATGACAATCCTTCTTCATCATCTCAACCAGACGCTCCTCCACCAACTTACACCGAGATAGATTCTACTAAAAACTAAACAAAGAAAAAAAAAATGAATAGAAACTAATAAAGTGCTTGACGAGCCCCATGATTCAAACAACACCTTTTTTTTTGAGTTCGATGCTGTCCATAATTGGGCTCCCATAAGTGAGCTCCTTTTTGTATGAAATCTATAGCTACTCTGGCTCGATTTATATGAGCTGTCATCGTTCCTAGACTTCATTTCGTGACTAATCCCTAATTTACTTCTTCTCCTTCGGGTATATTTATATGGCATTAATATATTTTAAATGAAAAAAACAAGTAGGCGCCGTTTTATTTGACGGTTCGATGTGAATCTCTGTTGGTTGTTGTGAGCTTTTGTGTATACAAGAAAGGTTCTTAAGCCTAGAAATGAGTATACTTGATAGCATTGTGGAATTGTACTCTTACTTTACAGATGGAGTTATCTAAGCTTTAGGTTTGTACTTCGGTCCATATAGTGTTCTTATTTATGTGCTATGTTTTAATAAACTCTGCAATTAGAAACATACGCTTCTAATGGCTCCCTGTAGTTGACCAATTTGTAGATATTCATCGCCAGTATTTTATCTGTTTTCCGGTTGAAAATTTGGCTTAAGCTCAATTTTGCAGCAAAATTGAAATAATTCACAAAATGTACGTACAAAAATTCTTGCTCCTACCATATACAATTCAGCAGCATCAATGACACTTATAAGCTATACATCCGACAAACTTATTTCAACGATGGCACGGTCAAGATCTACAACCGATAACTCTGATAATACTCGTAGACGGCAGAACTGCTTCGAGCATACTTGCATCACCACATCAATATCAAACAACCCGGTCGAACACAAATGTTTGTCTATGCCAAATCAAGTCTCTATAGATAGGGTTATTACTTACATCATTCATACATCTCGAAAAACGTTCGTATGCTGGGAACCGTTATCGTGCGCAGATCTCAAAGCCGTATCTCCCAATGCGGAAATCGACTATTGATAAACGATAAGCGGATAAGTCTCAAATGTCTC
This sequence comes from Isabelozyma rhagii, assembly GCA_003708185.3. NCBI lineage: Eukaryota > Fungi > Ascomycota > Pichiomycetes > Serinales > Metschnikowiaceae > Isabelozyma > Isabelozyma rhagii. The sequence goes on from PPNO03000023.1 coordinate 79,231, forward strand.
AATTTTTATTATTCTCTCCTCTCTTCTTCTTAAGCTACCACAACAATATGACAAGCTTGATTTCTAATTCCATTCTGGTGATGGGTGATCCCAACTCGCGTACGCCCACCGCTAAACAAACCTCTATTCCTTGGTCATCTTCATTTAAGGACTGGTGGAACTCGTCTACCCATTTGACCTATGCCCACACGTCGTCCAAGAATCAGGAAAAGCTCAACCGCGCCCGCTTGAGCCACCTATTGATCGAAAACGAGCTATTTACTGCCATTTTACTGAGTGATATCGACGTCGAAACTCCCACCGTCTCCCCCAACACCAAGGCTTTGGGTAGCACCTATGCAGCCACTTCCTCCAGCAAAATTACTGGAGAACAGATAGATGTAGAAATCGAACCATCATTGTACATCCATGAGTTCTACTTGAGTAATAAAACTGATACGTCATTACCAAAGTTAGATATTGTCATTATACACGGGTACATGGCCGCGTCAGGGTACTTCATTAAAAACGTTGAGAGTTTAATCAAATCCTATGATCACTTAGATATCCACATCCTCGATTTGCCCGGCTTTGGTAACTCTTCGCGACCAAAATTCCCAGTCGAATTATTGATTTCTCCTATGCCTAACACCATAAAGAACCAAATTGCTCAAATCATCGACATTGAATGCTGGTTTATTGATAAGTTGGAGGAATGGAGAACATTTTGGGGGCTAAAGAAATTCAAATTAATGGGCCATTCCATGGGGGCATATCTAGCTAGTTGTTATCTCATGAAGTATAATAATCAATACGGAGATGACAATAAACTTGTAGATGAGTTTGTTATCATTAGTCCGTTAGGTACAGAATCGAGCTCGGTCAGCTTGATAAACAGTAAAATGTATCAGTTCAATCATCACGGAGCTGGTGGTGATCCATTCAAAGAAATTTTCACCAAACAAGCAAACCCAGAGGAAAAAGAAGAAGAAGAAGAAGATCACTCGCAGAATGAGGAGTTGCTTAAGTTGTGGGAGAAGTTAGGGAAACCCAAATTCCCTAAGAATTTGATCTTAACAAAATTATGGCAATGGAACAAATCTCCTTTTCAATTGCTTCAAACATTTGGTCCTTTTTACTCGAAATTGTTATCATATTGGTCGTTTCAACGATTCCGGAACCTTAAAGCAAACGATCTGGAATTTGAAAGCGTAGAAGGTGGCGATGGATCTCCAAACGTGGAACTAATTCTCAAACTTCATAACTATTCATATTCTATCTTCAACCAATATCAAGGCTCAGGAGAATTAGCAATTACCAAGATCATAAACCAAGAGATGTTGCCTCGATTACCTTTATGTGACCGAGGCTTTGTTGAGTTCATCAACGAGTCAAACCTTAAAACGTTGTGGTTGTATGGAGATAAAGATTGGATGAACCAGCAAGGGGGAAAGTACTGTGTAGATAAGCTTCTTGCATTGGGGAATAAGAATACTCGTTTTGAAATCATCAAAGATGCCGGCCATCACATTTACTTGGATAATCCATCTGCTTTCAATAGCGCATGCATAGAGTTCCTTCAGTTGAAGGATTAGAAACTTCAACGAGTAACGATTTGAATTGAAAGAGTGTGAACTGGTCTAACCCTACAGTTGTTGGTAAATAAATTTTGATGACCGAACTAGGATGGGAATACATTACTGTCTAAAACTATATATATGCATTTAGCAACTGAAGATCTGTAAATAAACTTGATCTGACCTGTTGCAGCATATCACCCTTCACTTTTTTGATGATGTCTGCAAGCTTCTTGGTCATTGCCAAATCATCAACTTCAATGTCACGTTTGATCAAATCAGAGACCTCAAAGGCTTTAGCAATAATTTCATCAGGAATACCTGCTAATTTAGCAACATTCAAACCATACAGATTACCAATAACTCCTTTGACTAAGGTATAAAGAAAGATAATCTCCGGCCATTCCCTTTCGCTATTCTTTTCAAGGAATCCCATATGATAGTTACAAACGATATCGGGGAAATCATCTTCAAGTGTGTGTAACGAAGGATAGTGGGTAATGAACAATGTCAAAGGCTTTTTGTCATCTTCAATCAAGTACTTGAGAATGGAATATGCTAAAGCAATCCCGTCATTAGTCCCTGTTCCTCGGCCAATTTCATCCAATATAATCAAAGATTTACTGGTGAAATTGGAGATAATATTTGCAGATTCCATCATTTCCACCATAAATGTCGACTTTCCTTTAAGGATATTGTCAGAAGCTCCCATACGAACGTAAATAGAATCAAAAATCCCCACAGATGCCAGATCACAAGGTATATAGCAGCCAATTTGGCACATTATCACTAATAATGCAATTTGCTTAACGTATGAAGACTTCCCACCCATATTAGGACCCGTGATTATTAAAACTCGATTCTTGCAGTAAGATATATCGATGTTATTAGCCACATAGTTGGAGTACCCGTACGACAAATTTTCAATGATTGGATTCCTACTGTTTTTGATGTCAATGATCTGCAGCTGAGCTATTTCAGGTCGAGCATAATTGGACTTTACCAAAGATGCTGCAGTTAATGATAACACACAGTCAAATACGGATAGTTGATGGACTATCGAATGGAACATTTCATAGTTTTCATCGACCAATTTCAAAAAATTACTGTAGGCGTGGTCACAATTCTTAATCAACAATTCCTGATGATATTGGAGTTGTTTATTGAGCTGAGACACCTCAGGAGACCGGAATCTCAGGACGGACTTGGTTCCACTGATCTTAAGCCAATCTTTTGGTAAGCCATCTACTGCCTTCCCATTACGAACTTCAATTAGGTGAGCTTCTTTCAAGTTGGTGACATAATTTAAATTAGGTCTTTTCAAAAACTTTCTTATAGCTTCTAACTCATTCTGTAAGTTTTCTTCAATAGTATCAATCTCTTTAAGCTCATGAACGATTCTATCACACAAGGGGTTATCTTGTAGTTCGAAGAACTGAATTTTTTGATCGTTCAAATTGTTGGTGTTCAAGGCCCCACTCGGGTTTATCATGTCTAGAAAGTTATCAATTTTTTCCGATTTTGATAACTCCAATAATTTACTAAACATCGACCTAAGAAGTGATGACTTGATACTGCTGTTCAATTGGTCTATAGCAGTTTGACCAAAGGTCTTTATAAGGCGTAATACCTCTTGGAAGCATTTGAGCATGAGATAAAGTTCCTTCCTAGATATACGCTCGAGACTATAGTTTGACGAGTAGTGAATTTTGATCAATGCCTTTTCAAGATCAACGTTGGACTTTTTCAACTTTGACAATTGGTTCTTAAAAGCATCAATGACATGGTTAAACTCCGAGGTCACATCATCAATAGCATCCAACCGAGCATTTATTGCCTCGGGATCCACCAATGGTTGTCTTATCCACTTTCTTAGTAGCCGTTGTCCCATTTTGGTTCGAGTATGATTTAGAAGCCACGACAATGTCCCTTTTTCGGATAATGGATCGGTGGAGTTTTGGAAAATCTCCAATGCCTGGAGAGTTTGACTGGGAAGTAACATGTACTTACCTGATTTCGAGAAACTATGGAAATTAGAGGTGATAGTGAAAACATTGGCTATTTGGAATTGCTCAAGGTATTGAATAAGCTCATTAACACAAGACTGGATATTCACAGGACTGTTCACTTGATAATACAGAGATATATTAGGGAGATCGAGGTTCTTGAAGAACTGAGTCAACTCGTCACTGATTTGTGTTCCAGGTTTTAGTTGCTTATGAATAATTGATGTATTAGGATTAATGATTTTGATACATTTCAAGGTCTCTTTTGACACTTCATCGTCTTTGTTGATCACCAAAATTTCTCCTGGTAACAAACAAGCAAGTCTGGTTTCTAAATTATTTCGGCTTATATCGTCGTTGAAACTGTCATAGATAAGATCCCCAGTGAATGGCTGCACTGCTACTATACCAATTTTACTATCCAGTTCATCCACGCACATGATGTAATCTCCAAGGGTATTATCCTCCTGGTGGCTTCTTGATTGCATGGTAGGATCTCCAGTGTTGACTTCATCCCCCATGTACGTTGCTTTGGTGTAGATACCGGTAATTTTACGTTCAAATAGTCCGCTTTTGGACCCTTCGTTGGACTTTATACCTGCAGTTTCCGTCTGCTTAACAACTCCAACTTTATACCCGTGATTCAAAAGCCGTTGGAGATGAATATGAAGCCTGTTATCGGGGATAGAACAGTAGGCAAAGTTTCCATTCTGAAGGTCGGCAAATTTGACATTTCCCGGTATTAGCATGATATTGAGGATCTTAGCAGCAATCTGTGCATCTTCCCCGAAAAATTTGAACTTGTATCCTACTTGCACGGCAAGAAGTTTGTCGTGATTGCTGCTCTTTAGGTCTAGAAATTGCTTCTCCAAAGGTGTAAGCTTCTTAGGCTTTGTCAGGGGTTCCGACGCCAGCTCTGATTTCTTCGTCTGGCGCTTCACTTTGGGCATTTTTGGAGGAGAAACGCCATTAGTTGCTTGTTCCTCGTTCATCGACTTTTTCGAGGGTGTATCTTTGCTCATTGCTTGATTCTTCTCCCTCGAAACATCATTAAAAAGCTCCGAATGTTTTTTCATTTTGGCCTTTTTTAGGGGCGGTTCTATATCTGACTCTGTCTCCGGTTCTGCCAGTTGTGTCAGTTCTTCCTTTGATTCTATCTCTACCTCGAGTTCGTTCAGTTCGACTTCTTTCGCGTCATTATGACTAAACCCCTTGAGCTTTGCTCTGGTTTCTGGAATCAATGGTTTGGATTTCACCTTAGCCTTTGACGATGCCGGCCGGAAGAACCTGCTAATTGAAGGTTGTGCAGTCTTCATATTAGTTGCCTTCACTATCCTAAGAGTTTGATCTTATCAGAAAAATTTGAAAACGCGTAAAAATATTTAATACTGTACATAAAGAGGATGCAAAATGATGTCATGAGTATTGACAGCAGAAAGTGATCTGGCTTCAGATCACTTTATAATGGGTGTAGGTTCGGCTGTGGGTTTGGCTCATATGTTGTAAGTTTATTCACAGGTGAGCTGTTTTGTTCGAAGGAAAGTCTCATCGGTATCTATATACTCTTCGCTCGTACTTTTTGCAGTTGAAGCCGATTGCACTACCGCACCCTATTGAAACTGATGCTGCTGGCATTGCTCTTACTGCCACGCAGTTGTGGTACGTCTTGCACAACCGTAGTCGATGATCTCGAGAGTGGAACCAAGAAGTCCATATTGATAGTATTTGCGCTAGTACTAGAATTGGTAGAAGACACTGAGTTAGACGAATGGAGCCGTGGTGATCCCTTGGAACGGTCCTTACTATCTCGTGAACTTGACCTCGATAAAACAGCTGGTCCAGATACTGTATTTGCTGATTTCGACTTTCTTAAAGTGGGCGATTCTAGTCCACTGCTGCTGCTTCGGCTGAATCTTCTTGGGAAAGTCGATATCTTCGAAAGGGATGGTCTTCGAGAGATGCTATTGATACTTCCAATCTCGGTAGAGGGCGAGGACCTACTACTTATACTATTGAATGCAATTTTTGCAGCAATTGACGATGCTGACGATGATGACCGCCGATCTCTAGTGACTGGTTCGGTGCTCTTACGCACAGGTGCTGCTATATGAGACAGACTTGCTAGCGGCACAGCTGGAGGTTGGAGGATTTCTGGTTTGTCATCAACTGGGGGCCAATTTGTGGTTTCTTGCATAAGTGGGCTCTGGTTCATAAAAACTTGGGCCAAGGAAGCGGTACTTTTCTTTCTAGCATCTGGAGATGTGTTTATGGAGGAGATAATCGATTGAGGAGAGAGTTGTGTTTCGCTATGCCCATATACTGGCTCAGTATTAGACTTGTGATTTCTTGCCAGGGGAGAGATGGTCACTGACTTCAATGAAGGGGTTTTGTTCAAGACAAATGGTTGAGTCATTAGCGGTGTTTGAGGACCGGAGTTCGACCTTGGGGAGGTCATGGCAGAGGCGGCGACTATGTTCAATGCACCGGGTGGTTTGTAGTTGTAGGTTTCGGCCCGTTTTCTTGTCACGGGCTCTTCCTTATTGACGGACTGACTGATAATATTGTCTGGTACCGGAGTGTCTCCCGGCAACGATCTCGAATGAGCCCTTCCGGGTGTAGCCTTTTCAGGTTCTTTTATTAAGTTTTGTTGAGGAGTAGTGAAACCTCTTTTCATGGGTTGTTGCTCTTGAATGGGCACTATAGGGCTCGAAAGTACCCTGTTTTCGGGAATTGACGTTTGTGAGTGATTTGCGCCAAATTGTAGTATGGACGAAGAAGAAGACGACGAATGACCACCCGCATCTAACCCAGGATGATGGCTGGGAGACAGCTCATTATCTAGGCTTCTGACCAAATCCTTCTTGAAAGCTTCATATTGGTCAACCAATTCATACGATGAAGCATAATCTACAGCAGTCCAACCTTTTTTGTTTGTCATGGACTCAAACTTAACAAATTTCACCAACAGATCGTCTTCGGTATCGGGTTCTTCGCTCAGTTTGGTCGAGGTGCTGTAGTATTGGTCAATATAGGCTCCATGAAGGTTTTTTGTGAGAATGAATCGGAGCAATACCTTAATTCCATCGAAGAATCCAAACTGGAAGCAGAGGTGCAAACAAGTATCACCATGGGAGTCCACCAATGACCAATCGGCACCAAATTCCAACAAGAGCTTCAATCCCTCGGTGAACTTATGCAAACAGCTATAATGTAGAGGTGTTTGTTTCAAGGGCCCCCCCTCGTAGTTGAGCCACACCTTACCAGGGAACTCTTGGAGTAAGTAGTGCAATGTTTGGGCGTGGTGGTGGATCAGTGGAAGATGGAGTACTGTTAGTTCATCGAAGGTAATCATGTCGATGGTTGTGGAGGAGGTTTGGTGGCGGAGGTCATCGATGTTCTTACTACGGAAGGAAATGAGGTGGAAACAGATCAAATAGTTACCATGATAGGACGCGTAATGTAAGTTACACCAGCCCTTATGGCTGGGGTCAGTATTTAGCCATAATTCGGGGAATCGGGATAATAATCGCAGGGTGATGGGAAGATTGCCTTCGATGACGGCCTTTCGAAGACGTAGTGATGATTCTATCATGGGTTGGAAGTATAAGAAAGGGACGAGACAGGAGTGAAACGATGGAAGAAGAAAGAGGGATAGGAAAGGAAATGAGCCCAGGGAAGAATGAAATGGAGGGAAGGGAGGGATTATGGAGACTGGGAATAGGACTTTTAAACAAACAATATTATTGACTCTAGTTACTTGTTAGATATTTGATAACAAAATGTAGATTTCAGGTGGATAATGGCGTGGTTCGTTGACTTGAAATGCGGCTTATAACAGAAACGTGTTTAGGAAATAAAGCCAACTGACAGGATAAACTCTTAGACGCGATGGTGGGTGCAAATACAGCTTCGTCAGTGCAAACTCGGGTCCAAAGATAGACTTTCGCAGTAGAAGTAACTGTAGTACGCAGTAAAATTAATGATAACCAAAATTGATTTTCCGCGTTTAAAAAACGAGTAATTAGCCCCATAAACGAAATATAACCTCCCCATATACGGCGGAGAGTGGGACGGAGACGACTAAGCAGATGATGACGGGAAGGAAGTCGGTCAGATTGTTGGCTCTTTCTGACATTCAAGGAGATTTCCACTCAATCCAGGACATTTATCGTGGGTATCAGCTGGCTAATGGCCGGCAAATTGACTATATCATTCATACGGGTAATTTCGGCTTTTGGGATGAAAACACGGTAGAAATTCATAAGGATATCAATTACCTCAAGCAGATCGTGGCATTTCTGAAGGTATTATCACCGGAGATCGTAGAAGAATTGAATAACTTATCCACTATCATCAATGGCCCCTCCTCTAATGCTAACCAATTGAACAAGGAGTTTATACAATTCAAAGCCAAACTATCGAGTTACAGCAACAATTCATTGTCCCAACTATCATTATACCTCAGCGGCGAGTACAAATTACCCTGTCCCGTGTACACGACATTTGGTCCACTTGACGATCCTGTAGTCATTCACAAATTCCATACGGGGCAGTATCGTATCCCCAACTTGTTCATCGTAGACCATTTGAACCAGTATGAAATCATCCGCCCTGATGACCAACCTAACATTCGGTTGTATGGACTAGGAGCAAACATCAAAATTCATAGTTTGTTCGATAATGGGAATCTACCTATAAATGACAGCAGTATCACCGGGAAAGTAGGTGATTTATGGATTACGTTGGTACAAGTTGCTGAATTATACTTAAATGTGAAAAACCTTCAGAAAATCGACCAGCAACTGGGCAAACAGGCGATAAATATCTTCCTCTCGTATGCCCCTGTGATTAAAACTCCGTTGTTGGAGCATTTGGCAATTATCACCAATGCCGACTACACAATCAGCCAGGGGCTTCATTTCCGGTATCCGGTGATGGGGAACGGTATGAGTTTTGTGGATAGTATGGGGGGATCAGCAGGATACATTGAGAACTACCGGTGCAAGTTTTCTCGATTGAGGATGATCTTAGGAGAGTTCTGGTTGATAGTGAAGGATGAAATCAATGAAATGACAGAAGGAAATGGGGATATTGCAAAGATTTTGGAGTTGGGATTGAGCCTTTTCGATAAAATACCGATATCCATTAACGACTCCATCGATAAAATCATCCCGTTGACACTATTGGACGAAAACAGCAGTAACAGAGGTGTTCTTCACGATGAGGACATCGAGATCAACAAACAGATACTAAAGAGGATCAATGACTACTATTTTTCCGCCTACTACAATCTATGGCACTTTAATTTATGTGACTACCTTATTACCGACTTTACAGACCTGAGCGATAGCGACGAAGACAGCCAGCGGGATGGCATAGACCAGTTCAACATCGTGGTGTTTAAGATGTCTTCGAGGGGTAATTTCAAATTAGAACATTGCAACAGCCAAGGCTTCAATTTCAACTTCAAACAAGATGAGAGATCGAAAAGTTCCTACAATGCCATTGAATACTCACCGAAGACAGGGGTCAAACGACAAATCGTGGTGGACAAGACAGAGGACATCGATGTAGATGTGGGAGAGCCAGAACTCGAGCCAGAGTCAGAAGCGGGAGCCGAATTTGAAGAAGAAATAGAATACTACGACGACGACAAGGCAAAATTCAGAGGGTTTCGGGGACGCGGCCGAAGCAGCAGAGGCAGAAGAGGTAGGGGAACTTATAGAGGTAGATACAGAGGCCGCAAATGACATGATAACGATAAGAACTGGAATTATATAGAAGTGAATCATGATTAGGCAACCGACATACACGGCGCGGGAGAGAGTTTTCTGATATACAACAAGAGATATTGTCTAATAGAGAGAACGGGACGGATCTGATTATCATCTTCTGTAGATAATACTGTTTATGCCGGAATCAATAGAATGGACTCGTTTTGCGAGGATAATGCCTTATTGGTGAACTTTCATCTACAGAGACTCAATAAATAGGTGTATTACTTTATATAGTATGAGTCAGAATGACAGAATGCAATTAATGGTGTTCAAATGGTAACTTTTGTCCAAACATCACTGGACCATCTTCTTTAACTCTGTAGAAGATGTAGAACCACATGGTGGCTCCCAAGAGCTTGGAGGCCCATTTTATCTTGAAGTCAACGTGAGGTTTAGCAACGGGGGCGTGACGGATGAATTTCACGACGTGATGGCCTGCCATTATGATAATGTCTGGGGATATAGAGATGGGGGGAGGGTGATGATGAAAACAAAATGCCGATGTTTGGTTGGTTGAGCGAGCAGTCACATGACATTATACACGTGATATATTAGAGGTACGGGTTTGGTGAGTAGATCAACACAATCGGACACAAAAATCCAAATCTGGCTTAATCTCGATCGACGAAATGCTCTCTACGTTTACACAGACCTATGAAGTCGTTATTCATACGAACTATACAAAAATATACAAGATACCATGCTGGAAATACAAGTTGGGGGCCTGCCATTTGAATTTTTGTGCTTCTCTATAGTTGGTGGTTTTGTAATTCTTGTTGCTTTTTTAGTAAATCTCTTTCATGCAATCTAGCATGTCTTGTCATGTTTGATTTGACCGAAAAGTATCGTCCACATTCAGGCCAAGGGCATCGGAAGAGCTTTTCTCCCGTATGCGAGTATAAATGAGTTTGCAACGAGGAAGGTCGTTTGAATTGTTTGTTGCAAATCGAACATCGATTTCTAGCAGCGGTTTCCGGGGTCATATCATACATGGTTGCGGTTTGTCTTCTTTTTTTCTTGACCGAGTTTAGCCCGAGGTTAGAAGGAGTATTCGGTGCGCTGTTTACTCTCATTGCTTGATTGGGAAATGAATAAATAAAGTTGGGGTTCATGGGAGGATACGAGGCTGAGATATCGCTCGAACCTTCACTACCACCAACAGATTGCGACGATGAAGGAGGGGCCATGGTGGAAAAACTGCTACTTGCTGTAGAGCTGACTGAGAAAATTGATGTATGACTTCCTCCTAATTGGCTCAAGTTAGAGCTATGATGCGGTATATCAAGGTTATTTGCCAGCATCATTGAGTAACTTAGATTGTTATTTTCATGATGCATTCCCGGAGTACTGGAATTAGTCAACGGAGGCAATAAGCTATTGTTTGCAGTGGTGTACACTGGAGGGTTAAACTCCATTTCCGGATTATGAGCTTGTTGATTCGAGTGTTGGTTATAATTATTGAAAGGAATTGAATCGGGAGGCATCAGCATATTATTCGGAAATGGAGGTTTGGCTAGTTGGTTGGGTAAATTGACGTCGTTATATTGGCTTTGAAATGGAGATTTGCCGAATTGATACTGGCTGAAATCGTTAGCAGCACTCGTGGTATTTATTGGCATTGGAGGAGGAATTGGCAACTGTAACGAGCTCGCTGGTGGTGACATAGGAATGGACGGTATGGAATTAGCCTTCGTGTGCAATGGAGGAGCAAAGTTGTTGAAAGTTGGTTGGTAGTTATCACCAGTCTCGCCAACAGCGGGTAATGCCTGGAATGGAGCTTGTGCAATCACTGGATGATGCTGATGCAGCGGAGGTAAGAATTGTGGTTGAGATGGAGGCTGTGAATATTGATCGTTAGCATTGTAAGACAAGTTATTCTGATTATTTGAAACCAAAATCACTGGAGCGGAGCTAAAATTTATTTCGCTCAAATTATGGTTCGATTCAAGATTTATCAAGTCGCGTTGATTGTCATTATTATTAATCGCCAACATGGTGTTATTAGTATTACTGGAACTATTTGGCACAGTATTATTGGAAGTAATTATAGGGGTGCTAAAATTACTCATGCCCATGGATAGACTTTAAACCAATTATTGAATTGATTTAAATATGATCAACTGATCGATGGTCAAAAAAAAAAACGCAGATGGAAGTCAACCGACTAATCAATACTCATAATACCAACTTATATGACGGGGGAAATGAACAATTAAGATAGTAGCTTCAGTGTTGATGAACGTTCATAAAGTGTCTAGATAATATATCAGAGACACAAGTTAGAATGAGAACAATGAAACCACCAGAACAAAGGCAAAAGAAGACCCTAGTGAAAATAACAATCGGGAAGTAGACCTTCTAGAAAAAAAAAAGGAGATAAACAAAAAAAGGCACTTATATATATAAATCGAATCATAATACACTATCCAATGAATTGAAACTATTTAGTACTGTGGTTAAAATTGATCTTTTAGTATGACTATTTTCGAAAAAAAAAAAAAAAAAAAAAAAAATAAAGAAAACCAATTAGGATGTACAAAAACTAAATAAAATAAAATAATTTCGTCTTCTCTTACAAATATAGTAAAAAAACCAGTAAGTTTTCCAAAGAATTCAGAGGGAGAGTAGTTAAAATAATGAAACTGAAAATAAAAATTCGTAGTGGGAAAAAAAAATTGAAAAAATAATTCAAGAGAAAAAAAAATAAAGAACCAAAAGACCGAAACTGAAAAAATAATAAGTAGCGAAAGGGAAATTGAGTAGAAGGGAAGGGTGTGCAAGCAAGCCTAGGTGAAGTACGAGAGTGTGACGCACTAAGGCCACAAAAAGAGCTTGTAGTGAATAAATTAGGGGAATCTAAGTTTGCGTCTGTCTTACACTTCCGGATTGAACATAGTAATGCATTAGATGTGATTACACTTATGAAGCCACGTATGCCACTGGGGTTCAATACAATGCAATACAACCAGCTGTGCGTAGCAGTGCATTTTGGAGGTCAGACAGTTGCTCATACAAGAAGTTTCGACATGAGGTACAGGGATAGGTTTCTCGAACCAACGAAAAAATAATTCGAGTCAACAAAAAATTGTGCATGAAGTCGAGATATCACGCAGCAACAGAAAATAAAAATAAAATTGAACAGTTGTGGTAGTTATCGGATGAAAAAATTAAGACACACTGCTCTGAACCATGTTTTCCACTAAAGGTGGAGAAAAGGCAATACGACGTTGCGTTAGACAATGATAGTCATGTGGATATTAAATACGAGAATAGCGGGGTGTTTCAATGTCTGCTGCCTGAATGCCAAAGCATCTGTTTATCTGGTTTTATACTTGCAAAGTCAGACCCTTTTATGTCATAAATGGACAATTTATGTAAAGGATTAATAATTGGGAAAATGAATAATAGGTCAGTTTGGTGTTTATTTTTCTTTTCATTATTTTTTTTGAATATTTCGAGGACAAATTTTTTTATTTTTATCCTGCCACGAACGCAGACAAAAGTATAAAAACCAAATTGTATTGGGTGAAGAAAATCAAAAGCACCAAAGAATCCATCTTAATAATAAATGTTAATGAATCTAAAATCTCAAAATCATAGATTGTTAATATTAGGGTACACAAAAAAAAAGAGAGTAATTTTTAATAGTGACTAAAAATTAAATCTTAAATTTAATCCTAAGGCGCCAGGTGGGTGTGTATGGCTAAAAATATAACAAAGATGGAAGCAGTAGGTTGATATGCATGCATATGCAGTATCAAATATTATATCGTGCATTCACCCACCTACCACTCAGAAAAATTCCACCAGCACACCAACATCTTACCGACCCTAGTCCAGTCTGAAATGGGCATGGATCAGATTGTAAAAGATAAGTTTTCTTTAATTTGAAGATAACAAATGTGTGCCAGAGTATATTTGATGTTAACTGAACTGGCTACATCTTACGCGAAATAAGCGCTTAGCGTTTTTTTGAGTGCATGAAAAAAAAAAAAGAATCAACGATAAGATAGTGAGCGAGAAAAAATAAAAGTGCAACAAAAAGCGAAGAGAAAAAAAGAATGAGCTCCCTGATGGAGCGCCAATAAGTTGGGGGTTTCCATGCACAAAATGATATTGTTGAGATTTTCACATTTATTGCGGATTTCACTCACACTTATGTTGAAAGCATGAGATACTCCCACATGATGATGAGATGAGATTCAATAGTTTAATTACGATCATCTCTTGTTTGTTCCGAAGATCAGCACTTATTGACAGTGAATCCGCAGAAGCTTTTATATTGTGATTCTATTCAAACAAAGCATTCACTGGGATCTAAGTTTTTTTCTCCCCCAAAATTTCGGGTTTATTATTATCTATCAGTTTTTTCCTTGTATAGCAATAAAACACTAGAACGGAGAAGTGCATTGTAAAATTTCATCATCAAATTCAAGAAAAAAAACAAAAAAAAGAAGTGGTCGTGCAAAACTGGTTGATTTGCGGTTTAGAAGTTAATTTCCCTAGTACATTACATGAGTATATTACGATAGTGTTCGTTCTACATGTACATGAGTATACATGAAGCAGAATTCCGCTTTTGTACTTCTTTGTTTGTGGGACTTCCTTGAGGTTTTCTTTGGTTCTACATTGAAACATCGGTGAATAACATAACATCAATGCCGCTTGTGGCCGGTAGCGGAATTCTGAGGCCATTATCAACTAATTACTATGTCATGGATTTTTAGATGCCGCTATGATAACTCGTATAGTCGTTAATGAATAGGCACGAGCAGGCGCACACGCACTCACCCACACACACATCAAAATACTATGTGAGGTTTTGTTTATTTTTTTCAAGCACTATTGTGGGTGTAGAGCTGCCTAATTTGCTCGTTATTGATGTAGGGCTGCCACATTCAAAGCCGCCTAATCTCCATGGACCAATTAAGAGAATAACATATGTATCCTCTATAAGCGAAACATGTGCAGCCTAGAATTTATCACCGAGGAGCAACTCCGTTGGTCCATGATTTAGTATTTTCTTCTTCACAAGTGGTTTTGTGACGTAATTCTTCTATTCATGTATGATGATTTGGAAATTAAGGAGCAATATGCCTTCAGTGCGCACAATAGAAGGTTTAATGGAAGGCAGACTACATTAGATATGAGTGGCTGCAACAGAGCTGGTAAAGTTTAATCGAAAGCCATACCATTCTAAAACACCCAACAAAGAAAAGCAAAACTATACTAGTCAAAGAGCTAACCAATTAGGCAACTAGTCAAAAATGATAATAAATATGGAAATCAAAATGAGCAAAAAAGACTTATCCAAGTCAAACAACAACATGGCTCGGAGGGGAAGGTCTATAGTGATTGGTTTCCAGAAGAGTAGACCAACATTGAAATACGAAGCTCTGCTTGAAACTGTCAAAAGATCGGCCATAGTTTTATACTGCAAAACCGTTTAATTCGTGGTCGTGCATTACCAAGAAATCGGTGAAGATCTGGGCTTCCTCGACGGTGACTATGGAACGGTTGCAGTGACATATCCGAGTACCTTAATTTATCATTAAGCTAAGCGTAGATCGGTGGGGCTGTCATCCTGTGGAATATCGTTTAAAAATTTCTGCACAATCTTCATTGCAATTTCTCACCATAGCCATTCTCTTAGCCATATCACATCACTGCCCTATCACATCGCACCCCCCCTTTTTTATTCTAGTTTTATCTTCACATCTAGCTCCAGAACATGCCATCGGTGGCCATAGCTTCAGAAAGGAATGATACTCTGTCGATGCCCAGCCATCATCACTCCTTTGGGCCTGTAGCCAGCACCTCGGCACTGCGGTCGTGCGCTGCCATCGCAATCCACGGATTTTCTGGGGTCACACCCGTGCCGCACTATGGATTTTGCGGATGAACATTCGTGCACCTAAAGTCAGGGACGGTTTTTTCCCTGACGTAATCGTCGCATTGTTTGTTTATGGCAGTGAAATCCCAGCCATTTTTCGCAGTTTATATGCAACATAAAACTAAATTTAGCACGGAGAGACTATTTTTACTGTAACTGTGACATAAGTGAGCCAAAAGCGACAGTAGAAGCCAGCACAAATCATGGCAATCAGGGGTTATGTTTTTGTTTGTGTGTCTCTATTACTAGATCATGCCAGCCATAACCCTTTCTCCATCTATTTTTAGGGACTTGAATCAGATTTTATGCAAGCCATTTGTTGACTAATTATGGATATGTAATTGATGACCTACTAATCTGTCAAACACAATCACAGCCATGTCGAGTTGTATTTAAACGTGTCTGATTCCCCGTAAAATTCTCTTCTTTCTTTTAAAATTATCAACCAACAATACATTATCAAGAATGAAATACAACTCCATCTTCTCTTCTGCCGTCTTAATCTCCACCGCTTTGGCAGCTTATGTTCCTTCTGAACCTTGGAGCACCTTAACTCCATCAGCTTCTGCTCCAGCCGGCGCTAAAACTGACTACACCTCCAAATTCGGTATTCAAATTAAAACCGTTTCTGATGCTTCTGCTACTGCTTCTGCTGCTAAGAGAGATGCCGTCAACCAAATCGGTGATGGTCAAATTCAAAAACAAAGTGGTACTCTCTCTAAGCCAACCACCGCCGCTTCGGTGATTAACCAAATTGGTGATGGTCAAATCCAACATCAAACCGCTACTACTGCTTCGGTCATTAACCAAATTGGTGATGGTCAAATTCAACACCAAACTGCCACCACTGCTTCGGTGATTAACCAAATTGGTGATGGTCAAATTCAACACCAAACTGCCACCACTGCCTCAGTCATCAACCAAATCGGTGATGGTCAAATTCAACACCAAACTGCCTCCACTGCTTCGGTGATTAACCAAATCGGTGATGGTCAAATTCAACATCAAACTACTGCTTCAGTTGCTTCTCAAATCAGTGATGGTCAAGTTCAAAAACCAACTGCCACTGCTGACGCTTCGGACGCTGCTTCCAACGATGACTCTTTTCCAAAAGCTTGTCTTACTGACAACTCTTTGACCATGACCTTGAAAGGCTCTCAATTAACTGACTCTAAAGGAAGAATTGGTGCCATTGTTGCCAACAGACAATTCCAATTCGACGGTCCACCACCACAAGCTGGTTCTATCTACGCTGCTGGTTGGTCTGTTACTACTGATGGTTTATTAGCTTTGGGTGACAAAACCATCTTCTATCAATGTGCCTCTGGTGACTTCTACAACTTATACGATGAAAACGTTGCTCATCAATGTTCCGCTGTTCACTTAAGCGTCATTGACTTAGTCAGTTGTTAAAAGCACCCACAACTCCTTTTGCATCCACACATCTTCCTTTCATCAAATCTTTATTTTTGGGTACTTTGACTCTGTCAGAGAAAAAAAATTATGCATCAACATATAAATTTCTATAGCTTCTTTACGTCATTTTGCAACAATGCAAAATGTTTTTGCTGGTCATGCCAGCAATATTTTTTCTTTTTTAATTTGTTCTTCCGGTTTTCCATAATATAAAAATAACTTTAAACTCAAATCTGTAGAAGGCTTGCAATATTTTTAATCGGCTGAAGGTAAAAATTTGTGTCTTAAAAAAAATAATAAAAAAATATTTAATTACACTTCCGCAATAGGCAAACTTGTTTAGCTCAGATTGCAACATGAAACGAATCGATAACCAAATTGCGGAGAACCTCCAGACTTTGTTATGTGACTGTTACATGACCCCATGAAAGTAAAATATTGCTGGAGGTATCAGACTCAAATTACGGGGTTGACCTTGCCAGATTCTTGCTAGGCCAAGGGCACAACGCTTGCTATTCCCTAGCTGGCTACGGCACACTACCTACACAGCCCTATATGAGGGTTCAGCATGGCAATGCCATATTAAATGGTACAAATCAACAGCCGAGCTATAGAGATGCAATTGCGGTTATACTTCTTCCGAGCCGTTTCGTAATAAGGGTGCTACTTAAAGTTTACTATCCTATGTGCAACTTTATTTTTTCGCCAAGCTGCCTATTAGTTCGAGAGCTTCTTTAATTATCTTTTACCCCTATTAGTTCCTGGCTCCGCTATTATCTAAAATGGTCGTTGATTACTGAGTAGCCCAAATTTTGTCAATTTTAATACCCCATCACTACCTTCTACTTCCCTCTCTCACTCTGGAACCTCAAAATTGACTTTTTTATTTTTGATGCGACATAGAAACTTGTGATGCAATGAAAGAATACGCTGCGTCGCTTGCAGATCATGGATTCTTATAACTTCCATTAGGTGGAAGCATGTAGGTTCGTTCACAATGCCTGAAGGGCAAAAGCTTTAGGGTTGCACACTTTTAAAGTTTTGTCTTGTTTACCCGACATCTTGATTTCCAATTTTGTAAGTATTTCTTGTAATTGAAATACATGTACTAGGTACCTCCAATTACTATTGCAGTTTTCTACAGGCTGTTGTTGGTTTACTTGTAAATAAAATGACGAGATTTCTATATTTCTGCTGGGCATGCCTCTTGAGGATACAGGCCCAATCGTTTTGAAGTAGAATGTTCGGGTTCGTACAAGCAAAAAGTCCTTTTCTTGCTTTTGACGTCACCACCAGCTTTTAGTCCGACAATAAAGTGTCCCAACGAACAATTCCTGCTTCATGTCATGCGGTCTGCATCAGGTTTGCGCATTAGAAGCTATACTCGACATATGAGCCCTTCTTTTTAGCGACTTTTGAGTCCTCTTTCCTTTAAACAATCTTGAGTGAATTTTTCACTCCGCTTAGCGCCTAAGAAAGCCCTTTTGTTTTCTTGGACTATCAGTATTATTAGTCATGGTGTATGCAACGCTTGTGTAAATGGAATTATCTAGTCTAGAAACTACCGATTGATCAACTTCGTCTTCATTGTAGTTAAGAGTCACAGAACTGAAATTGGCGAAAGGATCTTTTGGATCAATCTTCTTGTTCGTGATCGTAAAACTGGGGTCATTATCATTGCTTATACCGGTCGATGAGTTAATGTCTTTGGACTCTTCATTGGCGTCACCATTTATCTGTTTCTCGGTGGTGTCATCATTGGGCTTTTTCTCGATGGTGTCATCCTTAGTCTGTTCATCATTAGTCTGTTTATCGATGATGTCATCATCGAAATTGCTGGTTTTCGGTTCTTCAGCCACTTTGGTAGATTTCGTCAAAACTGGAATCATTGGAGGTTTTTGATTTCTTAAAAGCGCCCATTGAGTGCTTTTGAAAAAAACGTGGTTTTTGATATCCGATGCCCCAGTTTTGGATCCCAATCTTTTGGCTTCATCTTTAATTAATAATTTCTTAATCAAGCTCTTGCAACTAGAGGAGATTGGATGATTATCTAGGAATTTAACATCTTTTTTCAAAATATTAACAAATGTCTTTTTACGGTCTTTACCTTTGAATGGAGTAGTACCATTTAACATTTCGTAGATAAAAATCCCCAAAGTCCACCAATCAACAGCACTTGTATGTCCTTTCCCTCTGATAACCTCCGGAGCAATATACTCTTCCGTACCCACAAAGGAGTTAGTTCTGAATCCATCGATACATGCTTTAGTATCAATGGTGAGACCACTGTAATTGCCATTCGACGTCAACCCATGAGAAGACTTATTGAAGAAAATTTCGGGATTCTTCGTACTTTCTGACTGCTTAGATAGATCGAAATCACTTAACATAATATGTCCCGACTGATGAAGTAAAATGTTTTCCGGTTTTAAATCTCGGTAGATGAACCCCATTAAATGTAAATATTCTAATGCTGCAGTCACTTCAGCAGCATAGAATTTGGCGTCATTTTCACTAATTGACTTGGTTTCTCTTGTTTGCAATGCTCGGAAAAATTCACCTCCCATACAATATTCCATACACAAGTACAAATGATCTCTTGATTGGAAGGAATGATATAACGTTACAATGAAGGGATGGTTGGAAGTGGCGAGAATTTCCTGCTCTGCCAATGCCCGCTTAATTTTATTCCTTTCAATCATTTCTTTCTTGTTGAGAACCTTCATGGCATACAATTTACTGGAAGCCTTTTCTCGTACCAAATAAACTTTTCCTACATCTCCTTTACCTAACAATTTGATTTTTTCGAAACAACTTTGATCTACCTTTGCTTCCAGGATCTTTGTAGCCGAATTGGAGTACATTCTTTCTTGAGTATAGGTTCTTGGTCTTGAAGCGGGGCGCTTAAGCTCCCCAATGTGTTTATTGATGTCAAATTCCTCGCTCGATTCTGTGGATGGGAACTTCGAGCCAGATTGGGTGACTTGGGAGTCGTTCAATAGTCTATGAACCAATGGAGCGGATGCAACCCTTCTTAATGTACGTTGAAATGAAGTAGGGCTCTCAAGTCCACGGGGTGTTGTAGGACGATTGTAAATGGGTGCTTCTAAATGCTCAGCTTCAGGAGTAGTATCTCCACTTCCAGAGGGCCTTGAAGTTGATGAGTGAATCTTGGGAGGCTTGGTGATGGCCTCGGATTCAACAAAGCTTTCATCTTTGACTGTTGAAAGGTGGTCAGTAGACTGGCTTTTCTGATTCCCATTCAAGGAAAAAACTGAATCGTTATGTCTCAAAGCTACCGAAACATCATGTTTTAACATTGTTTCTTCGATGCGAGAGTTGGGTTGTAAGTAGCTGTTCGATTGTGAATGAGGGGGAAATCCCTGATGAGCGAAGTACAAATTAGAGTTAGCCACGGTAGATTTATCCATTGATTCAACGATTGTTTCCTTGATTTCAGGAACCTTTACAATGTTTCGTGCTGATTTTTGAAGATCGTCACCTCCATTTGTGCTGCTATGGCTTCCTACTCGGGAGTGATTGGGAGTTGAAAGAGACCTTTTACGGCCTATCATGAATCGCTTCATCATGTTGGGACTAGGACTTTCTTGTTTGGGGAAATGTGATCTGTCAGGGGAGAGACCGACAGGCAGAATTGCTTTGTCTTCGAGGTAGCTGCCTTGTTTTGTCGACTCGTCAATGGATTCATTTCGGGAAGGGGAGTTGGAAAGTTTAAAGAGATTACGCAATTTTATGAAACTGGGCTGTTTCTTATCATCTAAGAACTCGTCGTTAGTATCCCAGGAGTGACTATTTTCGTTAGAAGAATTTGGATTCAGGTGATCCGGAGTGTTGCTGTTAAATAGAAATCGAGTTAAGGAGATGGAGCGTGATCGATTCCCAGGTGCTTTTGAAGGTGTAAGGATAACAGAACTGCTATTGGAATGGCTATGGGATGAGCTATTATTGGGAATATCTTCGTGATTGGTGGGAGTGATGATAGGAGGTGCTCTTAGTCCTTCAACGAGAGGATGGTGATCTTCCACTGGTTTAGGCAACGACAGGGTTGTTGTATTTGGTTCTGAGCCAAATCGTTTTAGAGCAGGATGTATTATGGCCATGGTGACATGAATGTATGAATTTTAGAATGAAGAGATGACAGCTTGGTGAGAATACATGAAGCTGATAAACACCTGGATGGATTAGAAGGGTAGGTGTGGGAAAATGCTAAAGAAAGACAGAGGGAGATAGTAAAGTATGATGGATAAGGAACCAGGAAGGTAAATCTATGAGATCTGATAAGATTAGCTTATGAAGAGTGGGACAAGAAGAAGAAGTGGTGAGTGTCGGAGTGCGAAAAAGTGCGTAGCAAGAATAGGTCAGCAAGGAATTTTCGATGGAGATCGGAGTGTGAGGGGCGAAGCACGATGGTATATGAGTTGTTGGTTACGGTGATGTATGATAATGATCTATAGTCGTTTGTAGGAGAAGTAATGTGTCGAATCTTGCACGATGTTATAGATCATACAAGCACGTTCTGTGAGCTGAAATGGGTACATTAGAGATTTGGCTGGCGCGAATAATGTTGGTGGCTCTAGTTGTTTGTCGTATCGACGTACCATATTGGCAATCGCCGAGGTATCATATTGTCAATGGTCGGGGTATCACATTATGATATTAGTGGATAGCGGTGACGTATCACATTGTAAGGTGATTGAAAGTCAATGAATTATAACATTTTTTCAATTGATATATCATAGTTTAGTTGCAATATGTACTTCATTAATTTTCACACAAGTACAGCACTTCTATCTATAGCTTCCTGAAAACTATCACCTCTTCACAACACAGATCATTCTTTCACCTTAGTCTTTCTCTGTCATCCTATTCCCCTGACTCTTCGCACTCACTTCCTTACACTTTATAGTCCGTATATCTATTAGTATTGTACAATATTTACATGCAATCCTCAACAAAGATGAGGTGGTAATAAAAAGTTTGGAATCGAGTTCTTAATATAGTAAATATGCCCACAGTTCTTGCACATCATCTGACCTTCCAAAATTTTGGTCTCTATCAACAAACTATGCAAATCCTTCAATATAGCCTGATCATCTTCCATGATAGGATCAAGATCGGTTGGCTTGGCAGCAGGTAGTTGGTCATTGCCAAGGTCTCTGGCAACTTCAACAACTGCATCCCAATCCAATCTTTCAAGCATATGACATATAAACTCTGGATTGAATTCTTGTTCTTCTTTACCCAACTCACAGTCGGTATATTTCAAAGGAAACGCGGCAAGCGAGGAGTTACAGCCCTTCACAGCACACTTGACGAAGTTGGTAGTGATGAATTTCATTGACAAGGTGATGAGATGAACTAGTTTCGCTATCTAAAAAAAAATTTGATATAAGATGATAGTCACGTGATACACCTTCTCAGGGATGCAGGCCCGTGCCTCATAAGCTATCAAAGTGAAGCAACTCATTATATGTAACAACCTTTCCATCGACCTTGAGATGGGTACAGGTGTCGTAGATAAGTCTTATCAACTCGGAATCTATGGCGGTTTCCGTTTCGTTATGATAAAAATCGGAGTCCAATTTTTTGGCTGCAAATTGCTCGATATGGCGTTGGCAATTCTCAGTGGAAAGATGACGGGCGAGGTACATGTCCAAGTGGGGAATAATCCAAAGCAATCTACCAACATCGTCCGACTCTTTACTGGCCCGAAGCAAAAGTTTCATCATGCGTTTGTCAAAGAGAATTTTGGAGAAGTCTTCCACCGAGGGGTTTTCTGCGAGCAAGAGAAAACGATTAGAGTGCTCTACTATCTCTAATGTTGACCCTAAACTCAATGGAAGGAGAATTTGATTGTCACACTGCTTCGGGTTCAAAAGGAAAATTACTAGCCTGTTGAATAATGGATCAATAAATTCAAATCGTTTAAATTTGATACATCCCTCAATAGCTTTGAGAGTACTGTCTAGCGAAACGATCATAGGATCATCAGTATCAAAAACCAATGGCATTTCCTTTGCAAGTTCATCAATTCTGAAATGATTATAGACTTTGGAAAAACTGGAGCGGGATATTAGACTTCCGTACTGAGACTTTTTAAAGTGTAATTCGTAGTCTCGAAGGCTTCGTAAGCGAAAGAATTTGAGGAGCTCTAAAAAAGTTGCCTCATCGTCATGTTGTATCAGGTAATTGAGGAGGGTATTGAGGAATTCAGGAACTTCTTCCACCAAGTATTGAAGCTGGTACAAGAACCGAGGTGCTAATTTGCCATGACTTTCTGCTAATGTGATTGCCATATGTTTGTATTGGGGCAAGCAATCATACACTATAGTTTGGTAGTTGTAAAGTTTCTGCTCCCCAAACCTATCCATCAACTCCTTGAAAATTTCAACCGTTGGTGTGTATGTGTGATTTTCGAAAAGCCCCTTGGTGATGTCTATTAGAAGTTCAAGATCATTCTTGGATGTGGAGTATTTTTTGAATGCGTAATCAATTGTTTCGAGGATTTCTTCGTTATTTCTTTCTACAGAATGAAAGTAAATGGGTTGACGTGATTTTGTGGATGCATGCAGATCTGTTTGTTGATAGTTTAAGAAGTTCCCTGATTTGTAATAATGGAACATTTCCCGGTAGTATTTCAAGGAGAAAAAATCATCATTAGACTTGAATTGGCTTACAAAACTCGAAACCAACTGTTTGTCTAGGTTTGTTATGATTCTTATGTAATTGTTCTGTAGAGTGTCTTTGGTACAAATCTGAGCTAACTGGGCATAAATTTCATGGGGGTTCTCGGTGGTAGGGATCTCTGACAAGAGTTTGCGATGGTATATAGACAATGACTCTGGGTACTTCGACAATAATGTAGTATCGAGCAATGCTTGTCTGAGACTGACCTGGACAAGAAACAGATTTAGGAACAAGTGGGCCAATAGCAGTAAGGAGGATACCATTTCGAAGTCTCCTGTATAGGTCCTGTGTGAGGGTTGCGTTTCTGATGGGATTATATATTGGATAGGGTCGTTGAGGGATTCATTGAACATTAGCTCTATGTTCTCAGGATCAGATGCTCTGGCAATAATTTTCTCTCGTTGACTCTTGAAATAGTCTACAAGTAGCACCTTATTTCGTATGTTTACGATGTTGTCATTGAGCCTTCTCTGCAATTGCGGAGTTATGGGGATATTGGTTGAATCTTTAGTTCTTTCTTCCGTAGTATTGTCTGTATCACTTTGAAAGATTCTCTTGCCCCAAAAAGCACGAATTCCTATGTATGGAGAGGAAGCACGACCTGCTATTATCTGGGTTTGGGTATGAAGGATGTGTAGACACTTCAGTGAATTCCATCGCTGGGGCCTTCGTAGATGAAAAACTCTTAGTGGGTAGCGTATCAACATTGTGTTTTGTTGCACTGTAACTCAATACCATATACACATCAAGGTCAAATAGGCTATAAATTTGCCTCTATGCCAGTGAAGTTACTTTGGATGAAAATCTGATGATTCTGGGAAACACCCGTACCGAAATTGTTCAACAATTGTACACCCGTACACATGACAAACTATAGCGCCAGTTTTTCGATTTCTCCATCTTTTTCGACAACACGATATCCAAATCATGAAATTGAGTTTAAAAACCTTGTCTGCCGCCTTGCTCGGGGTTTCCCTCGTAGCCGCTGCTGCCTCACCTGATGCTGTTGTTGAACACGAAGAAGGAGCAGTTCCGACGTCATTGCAGATCCTCATCGATTATACTATTGATGAATACCCAGATGTTACTAACAGTGACGTGGCTGAAATCTCCAATGGCGAAGAGATCTCCATTAGATACGAAATCACCAATAATGAAGACCAAGACGTCAGCGTTGTAGGAGTATCGGGGGCATTCAGAGACCCTGTCACTAACGAAGTGAGAACCAACTTAACGTCTTCCCCAATTGGTCCTATTGCCGTTGCTGCAGGAGAAACGCAACACTTCATACAAAAACTCAATGTGGATTTGATTGCTGACAGTTACTTATTGTCTCCTGCGCTCTTCTTAACGTATGATAACGATATTAAGGTAGTATTTCCTAGGGGTCAATTGTTTACCGTTAGTGATATACCAATTTCTATCTTCAACCCTCAATTATTGCTCTTAGAAGCAATCCTCGTGGCTTCAATTGCAGGTTTTGCTTACATTGGATACTCAATCTGGGGCAAGGCTTTGTTTGATACTAAAGTGTCTAAGAAAAAGCCCTTACCACCACAAGGCCATTCTACTGGTGCCGATAGTTGGCTTCCAGAGGGCCATGTTGCTAAGAAGAAGTCTAAGTTGACTCAAAGAACCTTTGAACCTACAAAGAAGCGCTAGAGTGAGAGAGAGATCAAAATACTGGCCTAGTGGTATTAACTCTGAGAACTATATGCCAACCCGAGAAGACATCGTATAGAATTACATAAATCGAGTGAACTGACAGCTCAAATATATACACTCTAGGGTACACACGAAACATCTAACAATCACTATCGCGTATATTGTCATATTCTTTGACCGGATTTGTTATAGCTGCAAAAACTTGTTGGTAGCATATTATGTAAGCAAGATATGATGTTCCATAGTCATGATATTAGAGACTTAGTAAGTTACTAGAGGACAGTTTCAGACCAAGAGAAGCACACCAGACAAGAGAAGCAAACAAAAAAGGCACGCCGATAAGAGCAGTGAAACATTTCGCAATAGTGATATACGACTCTTCAGTCATTAGAAGCCACTTGTCATTATCCTGCAGTCACGGTTTACCCAATTGCTATATACATAGAAGCCTGTGCTATTAACAACAGCAGCTCTCTGTGCTTTCGAATATAGCACATCCTTTTCTTACCATTTCAGTGTTTCAAATCTATTTATATCATTCTCGGCTGTTGTGGTGTACCGGCCTTATACAGAAGCATACAGGAATATCAACAAGGCTAGCAAGTTTACACCAAAACCATTCCAATTCAGCATCCTTTCCCGCCTCAATTCCTATCCTTACCCATCTGAAAAGTTGACTATCCCAAAACTTAATCTCTGCTTTCTGTGCCTACACTCTCCCAACATAGGTCATCATGAGATTGTATCTCAATGAGCGACCCCGAACCTTTGTTATTTCCAGTAAGAACTACGCCCTAATCATCCGTCACCCGTTCCCCAAGTACAAAAACTCCAGTAGTCATCACTCACATGGCCACCTTGTTTCTGGAAATCCGAAATTAACCTCAAGTGGGCAGAAAGGGTCAGTTCCTCAGTCCAACAAGATCATAGTGGAGTTTGTTAGTCTTGATCTATTGAATTTGTCCACGTATAAAGACATAACTCCCAGTAAGACCCGTCTGAATAAGCAATTGATGGGATTTATTGGACTTTTGAACGTGAAATCTAAATTTTACTTGGGTTTCATTACTAGTAGCGAAACCGTGGCATCTCCGAAATTAGACGAGAAAATCGATGTAATCACCGGGGTTGAATTCTACTGTTTGAATAATGACGAGCATGATTATTTGTATAAGAGCGATAACTCCTCACAGCTGCAGCTAAGTCAACAGCAAACTGTTACGAATGGAGAACGAATGACATCTGAGTATCCAGCATCTTCTGTTCGTAAACTACTCTCACTGGGCTGTTTTTACTACTCGACAGACTTCGACATATCATCCAATATTCAAGAGAGAGGATTTCTGGAATCGGGAGACGATTTCAGACTAATGGCAGGCTCGCCGTATGCTACAAGATTTGCATGGAATTCGTACCTTATTGCCGAGTTGATAGAATTCAGAGACAAGTTGTCACCATTTGAGAAAAGTCTATTTGATGAGACCGGATTCTTGACTGTTGTAACCCGAGGAAATGCTCAAACGGTCAATACAAAAATCCATAAAGATGAGGATGCATTATTGACGATTATCTCTAAACAATCGTGCGCTAAGAAGGGCCCTTTGTTTGGAGATTGGGGCTGTGATGATGATGGCTCGGTTTCCAACTTTGTAGAGACGGAAGTGATCATTTACACTAACAACTTCTGCTTTGGCTATGTGATCGTTAGAGGTAATGTACCGATTTTTTGGGAACGTGAAAGTCATAAAAGTTTAGTCAGCACCAAACGAAGTAGTAAGGTTGTTTTCCCCCGTTCCCTAGAGGCATCTCAGCATGCGTTCACTCGTCATTTTGAAAAATTAATCAATCATTTTGGTGATGTTCATATCATCAACACATTATCTGATGACAGCAAAAGCTATAAAGGGCAACTTAACGATAAATTCAAAGAGCATATCAAATTATTTAACGAAACTAAAGGACAGAATTCGGAAGCAGTGGAAACACTTTCCACCTACCAGTTGAACTCTACGAACCTTCCAATCAGTACCTCTATCATGAAGAGAATAGGATACACCGGCACAAACCCGTATGACATCGTACCGGTGTTGGTGGACCCGATCATTGACTTTGGGGCATTATTCTACGATGTAAAGAAGAAAAACTACCGAGGAAAACAACTTGGAGTATTCAGAGTCAACTCCTTTGATGGCCTTAGCAAAGCAAACTTTATCTCGAAAATCATTTGCCAGGAAGTTATAGAATTGGCATTCCGAGATATAGGACTTCATGTTGACCATGACCTATACTATAAGCATGCCAAACTATGGGCAGAGAACGACGAAATACTAGGTAAAATCACCTTGAATTTTGTTTCGACTTCGTCAAAGCTACAATCGTCGAGTGCAACGTCCATTAAGAGTTCAGTGAAATCGCATTTCACCAAGAAGTATTTGAGCAGTGTGGTCGATCCTAAACCGAACGAAACTGCCATGTTGAAATTGCTAGGGAGATTACAAGATCAAGTAGGTTTTACAATCCATAACCCAGTCCATGACTTTGTCACTAAAGAGATAAATAAGCGAAGTAAGGAGTACAGAAGTTCTAAAGATATAACAGTGTTTTCCAGTACATTCAACGTTAATGGAGCAACACATGATAAATCCATCAAAGAATGGCTCTTTCCCTCTGCACATAAAGCGACGAAAAGTTACGATTTGGTGTTTGTAGGATTCCAGGAAATTGTCGAGTTGAGTCCTGGACAAATGGTCAATACTGACTCAATGAATAAGGTGTTTTGGGAGAAGAAGATCAAAACCACGTTGGATAAATACAACCCGCAAAAATACAAGTATGTGTCGTTATGGACAGGGCAAATCGGAGGTATTGCATTGATGTTGTTTATTCAAGATCGAGAAATTGACTACATTTCGAATGTTGAAGGGTGTGTCAAAAAGACCGGATTAGGAGGAATGAGTGCTAATAAAGGTGGTGTGGCTGTAAGTTTCTATTATTGCACCACCCAAATCTGCTTAGTGTCCGCTCATTTAGCCGCGGGACTAGCCAATATTGAAGAAAGGCATCAGAACTATAAAACGTTGATAAAGGGTATAAAGTTCTCCAAAAACAGACGAATCAAAGATCATGATGTGGTGATTTGGCTTGGAGACTTCAATTTCAGAATTGGATTACTCAATGAACAAGTCAAACCTTTGATTGAGCAGAAGCAATATAATAAGTTGTTTGAATATGACCAACTAAATCGACAAATGGCCAATGGAGAAACATTCCCATTTTTTGATGAGATGGAGATCAAATTTCCTCCCACGTATAAATTCGACCACGGGACTCTGGACTATGACACTTCAGAAAAGCAAAGAATCCCAGCATGGACCGATCGAATCTTGAGTATGTCACGAAGAAAGAAGCTTGTTCAGGAATTCTACGATTGTATTGAAGAAATAGACTTCTCTGATCATCGTCCTGTGGTGGCATTGTTCAGAATCACTGTCGATATTATCGACGAAAATGTGAAGAGAAATATTGCTGTGGGTATATACGAAAACTACAGAAAGAACATGGGAGGAGATATAAATGATCTTTTCATCACCAATAACAACCTATCGTTCTTGACAAACGAACTTGATGAAAGAGACTTGCCTCCACCTAGTTCGGAAATTCACAAATGGTGGTTGGAAGGCGGATACCCAGCCAAGATTCAAATACAGCAATTGGCAGAGAACAGTGACACCGGGGAGGGTAGCAGGATGATCATAAATCCCCGTCTTCCCAACAATCCATTTTCCCTGACAATGGAGCCTGAGTTCATTACCCAGGATCGGTTGACTACTTTATTAAGTAAAATTTAATCGGGGCATGCATAGAATTATATTATTGAATATATTTACAGAATAGTCTGAAATCAAGTAGGAGCTTTTCTCATTGTCATGAGTCGAAACTTATGTGTCTCACCTCTCACTAGTACACTTGTTACTCTCTGAAGTCTGTTATCAAAGTCCTTAGTTCTTCTTAGGTTCCTCTTCTATCCCTGTGTCTTTCAGTTCAGATTTAACGTCCTCGGCTTCTTTTAAGATAGAATCCATTTTGGCATCCAATTGGTCGAGCAACTTTTCCAATGCCGTGGCTTGTTGTTCGGCTTTCGTCAATTCCTTGTAAGCATCACCTACTCCAAAGTCGTCCCGAGTCATATTGCTGCAGTTGTAGAGTCTATAGAAGTGCAAAGAAATTCTTATAATCCATTTTGCTCACTTAACATGGTCCTGTATACAACGCTACCTTCATAATAACAGTGAAGAACTTCCATCAGTACATAACCAACTGAAAATGGGCTCCTAAAGTATTCGGAACAGTTGTTCCGCTTCCGATAGAATTCTCTGCAAAAAATGGTATATGGTCTCTTGTCAGTAAGACACCATGTGCTTGTTTCATTGCTCAATTTGTCAGCACTCAATTCTCTATTGTGGTTCTTCAGTCAACTAAGGCTCAACTCCTCTCTTGCGTGCTTGCACTTTTTTATATGCTGCTTTCAGTCTCGTAATTTATAATCAATTCAGCACGAAATCGATATATCCGTACCTGCAGTACAAAACTCATGGGTATTAATAAGCACGTCAACCTGTATAAATATGTCAAATTCGCATCGCCTATTTCTCACCTTTTCAATTCTCTCACACACATCTCACAACACAATGTCTACTATCAAAGCCGCTATCATTAGAAAAAACCCTCAAATCGGTGCACTTGCTGAAGTCTCCACCAAGGTACCATTCCCTGAAATCAACGATAATCAAATTTTGGTTAAAGCTGTTGCTTACGCTGCTAACCCTACCGATTGGAAACATGTTTTATACATTAAGTCTCCTGCAGGAAGCATTTTAGGGTCCGATGTCGCTGGAGTGGTTGAAAAAGTTGGTAGTAAAGTTACCCGTTTTGCTGTCGGCGACAATGTCAGTGGTACTTTAAGAGGTAATGTTGACCCCAACAGAGGAGGTTTTAGTGAATATGTTGCTATTGACGAAAACGCTGCTTTGAAGCTCGACGTTTCGGGATTCACTTCTTCTGCTTTACCATTTGGTACGACTCCATCTGGTCCAGTCACTAGTTTTGAAGCTGGTGCTTCTTTGACATTGAGTCTTGCTACAGTAGCTCTTTCGTTTGCCCACAATTTCAAACTCTCAAAGGATAGCGGAAAGACCATTCTTATTTGGGGTGGTGCTACGGCCTCCGGTGTTTTAGCAATTCAAGTTGCTAAGCTTGTCTTTGGTCTTAATGTTATCACCACTGCTTCTAAGAAGCATCACGAATGGTTAAAGTCTCTTGGTGCTGATGCTACTTTTGATTATCGTGACTCTGATGTTACTGACCAAATTGTTAACTACGCTAAAGGTTCCATTGCTTACGCGTACGATACTGTTTCCGATAAGGAAACTTATCAACAACTTTACGACTCTACCAAAGGTTCTGCGTCCGTTAAACTTGACAATCTTTTGTTCTTAGGCGAAGAAGATATCAACACTGACTCTTCTAGAAATGTTGAATTCTTCAAGACCTTGGTTTATGTCATTAATGGTAAACCTCACAATTTTGGTCCTACTTCGGCTCCTTCTGATCCTCAATTACTTGCTGAATATAACCACCTTTGGTTTGATATTTTGCCAGCCTACTTACCAAAATTCAAGGCTTCCAACTTGAAGGTGTTGCAACCAGGATTTGAGTCTGTGGATGAAGCTTTGAAGTTGCTTCATGATAACAAGGTTAGCGGTGAAAAGATTGTTTTCGGATTCGCTTAGATGAGTAGAAGCTGTGTAAGGTTTTGAGGAAAATAAATATGAAGTAAGTAAAACTGTTGCAAAATATATATGTAATAAACAAAACTGCTGCAAAATACAATATACAAGCGACATAAGGAGGAAAATGTACAATAAATACTTTTTAAATATATAAGGAATTTTTTACAATTTAGAATTGAAATTACTGCTTTCTGCGGATACTGATCAGCTACTTGCTTAAATCTCTGTGGATACTGTTAAGAACAGAAATGATAGAGAGTAAAGAAGCTTGAGTGACATCCTCGTTGATACCCACACCCCATACAGTGCCATTGTTTTCCACCTGACATTCAATATAAGTGGCAGCCTTGGAGGTGGATTCCAAACCCAAGGAATGTTCATGATAATGTTTCACTTCGATCTTGATTCCCAAGTTGGATTTAATGGCATCGATGAACGAAGAAATTGGACCATTACCTTTACCAGTAATTGGTTTCTTTTCATTATTGACTTCTAAATCAACAACAATGGTCTTTTCACCACCTTTGGATGTGGTGGAGTAATCAACCAATTTGTAGTATTGGGAGTTGTAATTGTCTTCCGCTTCATAATTGATGAAGTAGTTGTTTTTGAATAAATCACACAATTCTTTGTTGGATAATTCTTGACCCTTAACTTCAGCTTGTTTTTGAACAAGTTTAGAGAAGGCAACTTGCAATCCTCTTGGTAAATCCAATTCCAAGTTTCTCAAAATCACCCAAGCAGAACCACCTTTACCTGATTGAGAGTTGACTCTAATGATGGCTTCATAAGTTCTACCAATATCTTCTGGGTCCAATGGTAAGTAAGGTAGCTTCCAATGCTTCTTACCACTCTTGAGATCCTTACTATACACATTGAATCCTTTCTTGATAGCATCTTGATGCGAACCAGAGAAGGCACACACCACTAAGGAACCACCATAAGGAGCTCTGGCGTGGACTGGAATTTTATTACATTTTTCCACAACATCTATGACGGAATTTATATCAGAAAAGTCCAATTCAGGAGCCACCCCCTGAGTGTAAAGGTTCAAAGCTAAAGTCACTAAATCGACGTTCCCGGTTCTTTCTCCATTTCCGAAAAGACAACCTTCAATTCTATCAGCTCCTGCCATTTGGCCTAATTCAGCAGCAGCAACTGCACATCCACGATCATTATGGGGATGTAAGGAGATGCAGATTTCATCACGGTTGGAGATATTGGTTGCAAAATATTCAATTTGATCTGCGTAAACGTTTGGAGTGGCCATCTCTACAGTAGCAGGTAAATTGAAGATGATTGGCTTTTCCTTACTTGGACCCCAGGCTTGTTTGACGGCCTCGCAAATTTGAACAGCATATTCTAATCTGGTATCGGAAAAGGTCTCTGGACTGAATTCGAAATCCCAATCAGTACCAGTGTTTTCTGGGTCATCTTTGGTCAATGATCTTACTAACTTAGTGCATTTTACCGCAAGTTCTAAAGATTGCGCTTCAGTCATACCAAAAACCACATTACGGAAACATTCGGATGTAGCTAAGTAAATGTGCACGGTAGCTCTTTTGGCCCCTTTTAAAGACTCCACTGTTCTTTTGATGAGATCTTCACGACATGGACTCAAGACTTGAATCGAAACATCAGCAGGAGCTGTCTCGACAGCGTATCTGGTGAAGTCAAAGTCGATTTGGGAAGCAGAAGGGAAAGCAACTTCAATTTCTTTGAAACCAACGTCAACTAACTTTCTGAAATATTCCTTCTTTTCGTCTACGGACATAGGATCAGGCAAGGATTGGTTCCCATCACGTAAATCGGTGGAAAGCCATCTTGGAGCGCTCTTCAAGGTTCTTGAAGGCCACTGACGGTTGGGTAAGTCCACCGGTGGGAATGCTTTATACTTGACAGAAGGATCAGCTAACATAGGCATGGTAAAGTGTTGTAGATGAGAAGTGAAAAATTTTTGGTGAATGAAAATTCTCTCTATCAAATATCTTTTTTTTTTTGTGTGAGATGAATGATCACCAGATAATCTATGGAGTAGATTTAAGAAAAGACAGCAGATATATCAAAAAGGCAGTAAATATGTGAAAAGCCAATAAATCACTCTCAAGAGACAGAATAACTATCAAATATGCCCAGTTATATACCGGTTGTCGATTAGGTTGCAGCCTATGAGTAATAGTCCGTTAGGTGTGAGTAATGCTGCAGCAGCTCCGAAAAAGGCCCTTTCCTTCCTTCCCCCACACCGTAGTGCGATGCGACGATAACCGAACACCAAGTGGTCACGTGAATGCACTGTGCTGTGGGGATGAACTTCGGTTATAGAGGGCGAAACCGGACTAGCGGGAGACGCATTTTCGCCGGTATCGCTATTTTGCAGCCACCTACCGGCATTGTCAAATACGATTGCAAAAGGACAACTGGGGACAATAAAGGAATGCAAAGAGGGACACCGTAGTTGAATACATCATTCAAAGGACGCAATGAATGAAGAAAACATCCAAAATAAGAGTAAGAGCGTAAACTGTTTACAGGAGCAGTAAGAACCCTCAAAGTGAACAGTACACCCAGAGCAACTCAAAGTAAGAAAATGGGTCTTACAACTAACAAGCTACTTATTACTGTACATTAACCAATTACAAGCTATAAATTATTTTTTCAATATCTCAACTCTGCCATCGACGTCGGAGTCATTAATCAAGTCGTGCACAAGAACACCTTCTTCTTGCTCATTGATTGGCTCGTTAGTACCGAAATGACCATTCCAACCATGGTCAAGTAAGTAGTTTTTGAATCTGATATCTTCTTCCAACAAATCATCATCTTTCAATTGAGGAATGAAGAAGAAAGCGACTAAAATTCCCAATAAACCACAAATGGCGGCAATAATGAAAGTCCAGCCCTCACCTAAGTGCTCTTGGATTGGAGTGAATGTTTTGGTTCCAACAACAGCACCGACTTTACCAATAGCAGCAGAGAATCCATAGCAGGTACCTCTGATTGGAGTAGCAAATGATTCACTGGAAACCAATCCCATCATATCACCAGGACCAGCATTACCGAAAGACATCATCACCCCGTAGAAAATAATGAAAAGAGCGGTGATTTTACTAATCTTCTTGAAAGCACATCCAATGATAAGTCCAAAGATAATGTATCCACTGAATCCAAACATAAGAGTGTTTCTTCTACCAATTCTGTCACATAACCAAGCACCAACAAACACACCAGGAATAGCAATGATCCCCAATAACAAGTTCCATTCAGCAACACGGTCCAAATTGTTCTTTTCTTTACCCAATACAGAGGAAATAATGGTACCGGAGAAAATACCATTAGGGAAGGTAACAAAGTCATACAAGAACCAACAGAGACAGGTTCCGATTAATCTTGGCCAGTAGTATTTGAAGGCTAACCAGTAAGGAACCTTTCTCTTGATGGCAGATTTCTTATAAAGCACAGAGGTGGCCATTCTCATACGGAAGTAGAACACTGATAATGGCCAGAATGCACCAATAGCGAACATGGCTCTCCACAATCCATTGTGGTCATGAGCGATTTGATGCACGATAAGGAAGATAATTAAGGCAAATGGGCCACCGAAAGACAAAGGCAAGTTTGTCACAAGACAAAAGGTACCCCCTCTTCTTTTGACAGCTTCGTTGGCAGCTTCATTTGCAGAAACGGATGACGCAGGGTATTCTGCACCAATCCCGAATCCGGTAACTCCTCGGGATACAATCAACATCCAGAACATTCCGGTTGGAGTAGCACCGTGGGAAGCAGCACACATGATGGTTCCAAGGATGAGGAATACGGTAGCAATAACAATGGAAGTTTTACGGTCTAACAAGTCCGAGGCAAACCCAATAGCAACTTGTCCGAAAATGGTACCCACTAACGAAGCATTGGATACAGCAGTTTTCATGTTAGCATCATAAACTTTAGGGTACAATAAAGCAAACAAGGTATTCAACATGGTCATGACATTGTTTTGGTAACCATCTGAGATAAGGGCAAAACCAGAACCAATGATGTTGAAGATATCACTTGTTCTTCTGGTGTTGTAACGAGACTGTCTTAACTCGGAGTCGTAGACATAGTGTTGGTCTCCGTGATGTTCGGTTTCGGAGTTGGAAGATTCAGTTTCGGCCTTGGTTTTGACTTCAGCAGTCTGCTTCTTGATGTCTGAAGCTGGTTGTGACATGTTGGAAAATTCGGACGTAATTTGTGGGGTAATGCGAAGCTATCAGCAAAAAATAAGCAGAACAAAATACACCCGAGGAGGGAAGACTAGAAGCAAAAAGTAGTTGAAGTCTCTGGTCACAGTTAACGATCAGAAAAAGTAGGTAAGCTTCACTAGGATTCGTTCCTGCTTATATACTTTTCTTCAATGATGCAGTTAAGGGTGAATAAAAGTAATTTACTGGCTCGCATATCAAGCTATTTTCTGTAATAAATGACAAAGTCAAATTGATTAGAGCCGTGTGTCACGTTGCTTAATAGGTGCTTTTTCTTTTTATTTTTTTTTTTATTTTTTTTTTCCGAACTTAGATTCTTCATTAATATCTTTATTCTTTAAATTTGTTCTCGATCATCAGTCTATGGTTATAGCAGGACCTTTATTCTTTTACCGAGACCGATTGTTCATTTACCTGATCTATTGTAGCCAGACCAAGAGGGGTAACCACGATCAAAAGCCGATAAGTTTCAGAATTGACCGGCAGCTGCCTGCATTGTTCCTCCTCATTTGCACCTCTATCTCGCGCCAAAATTAAGGTTCTTTTTTTTAATGTCACATTAACCAGTGCTGCAGACCTTGAACATCAAGCCCACGTGTAGCTACAAATTATAAGCTCATGTCTTCAGGCATGTGGCGAGGATTTCCATCGATATCCTCTGGTGTCGGCTTCTGCCCATCATGAAAAAGACTTCCCCTTTCGGAATATTTTTTCTGTGTGCCTTTTTGACATTGGCACATTTTTACTGTGCCAAGACGCTCGCTTTGCACCCTGTCAAGGAGTAGTGTCGCTCCAGTCCGTTAATTTTATTTCTCCTCCCAGCCGTTCTTAGCCGGGGAGGAGCCATGAGGTAGTGTAGCCTTAACGAAAGCCCCGTCTAATTTCCGATTTTCGCTTCAGGTGGGAAGAGTCAGTGCCCACATGG
>PPNO03000024.1:0-110387 GCA_003708185.3 Isabelozyma rhagii
GGGAGGGGGGATGGATAATTTACGAATGGGACGAAGAGGGATTGGTCAATGGGAGCGGAGTTTGACATACGGCTATAGAGTGGGGTGAGTGGAGAGGTGTGACCTGGAGAGACAGATGTGGGCCAGGGATAGGGGATAGGGGGGAAGCTCATTGGCAGAGTGGTGAGAGGATGGGCCGAGGAGAGATATGGCCCGGGGAGAAATGGGGGCAGGGGGAGGTTTAGGCCGGGAAGGACGTGTGGGGCGCGAGCTGTGGGCAGGGAAGCGGACGTCTACAAGGTAGGCGGGAGGTGGGCAGGCAGCTGGTGGGCAGTTGGCAGAAGTTGGCAGAAGTTGGCAGAAGTTGGCAGGAGTTGGCAGGAAGTTGGCAGGAAGTTGGCGGGCAGTTGGCGGGCAGTTGGCGGGCAGTTGGCGGTGAAGAGTTCTCGTGCGGGTCCATGTTCTCCTTAGGGGGGACGGCCACTTGGCATGCACCATTGCTTTGGCAATTCACTTCATTAGCCTTAAATCAGTTTTTTTCTTCTTTGTAGTTTAAATACGGTTAGAACTGCGTAGTTATTCGCTAACTTAGAATTGAAACGGGTTTGTGCTGACATTTTTCGCTTTGTACAGGAGACTTGATTAAAGTTTTACTACTTGACTGTTAATATTTATAGAAATTATTATTATTATTTAAATATTTCTTATTCAGTGGCTATTGCTTAAAAAATGCTGATTTTTGTTGAGCAAATTTACTTGGCTGCTCTGTTTATTTGTCTGTTTTGCTAGTTTTCTGTCTTGTTAGTTTTCTGTCTTGTTAGTTTTCTGTCTTAGTTTTTTGTCTTGTTAGTTTGTAGTGTTAGTTTGTAGTGTTAGTTTGTAGTGCTAGTTTGTAGTGCTAGTTTGTGGTGTTAGTTTGTGCTAGTTTGTCTGTCATTTGTCTGTCATTTGTCTGTCATTTGTCTGTCATTTGTGTCTTCCTGTTACTTTGCGTGTGTCTGTCTGTTATTTTGTGTGTGTCTGCCTGTTACTTTGCGTGTGTCTGTCTGTCATTTTGTGTGTGTCTGCCTGTTACGTTGCGTGTGTCTGTCTGTTATTTTGTGTGTGTCTGTCTACTGTGTCTGTTTACTTTGTGTCTATTGTCTATTGTCTATCGCTTACACAGTAAATACTTCTATTTTGGCATTGGACTTGTTTTTCGCAGTAACAATACAATATCCAGCGTTCTCCTGCTTCCCGGTGGATGACCCAGAAACTCCATTGTATCCGGTCTTGGAAGGATCAATCTCACAAGGTAATCCGTCACAGTCACCATCATCACAGGTGACTCTGATCCCAAAGCTTGGTTTGTCTTTGAAGTCATCAATGTATTTGGGGTTCCAGCCAATCTTGACAAATGTTTGGCCATCGTCGTCCATGTTGGCTCCAGCAACGTATGGTGTCCAGTTTCCATGGGGCTTGTCTTTGCTGCCCCAAATACACCCATCGGTGGTAGACACTCCGGGTGGATTAATGTAGAAATGTGATGCGGTTTGCGCAAAGTAGTCGGTTCCTGGCACCGCCAACTGTTCCTCGCTACCATCGTCGACCGAAGTTGGAATTAACATAGCTTCGTTACCGGGTAAGACCGTCTGACAAAATGCTACCGATGAGCCAGCATTGTTTTTCGCCTGAACTGTACCTTTTCCGTCCATACAGTAGTCTTTATTGCTGAATGGTTTACTCACGGTACCATCTTGGTTGCAGTATAAGCCTCCATTTTGCGAGTCGGGATAACTGTAGGACTTGGCATCGGTGTCCCACTGTGCCATCAACTGTCCACTAGGACAGGCATAAGGACAATAGCTGCCAGCAGTACATTTTTGATCCGGAGACATGGCCCAACCTCCGTTATCTTGGCCGGGGATTTTTACCAAACCTTTGTCTGAAGGCAATTGACAAGTACCGTCCCTTTTGACAGGAACGGCCAAAGCAGTCGTTAGAAGAATAAAACTTGAGAATAGCATCGAGAAAGAGTGTGTGTAGTAGGGCAAGAGAGTGAAGAAAAGCCTGGTAGAGTGCTAAGAAAGGAAGAGGGACTCTGGTGGAGTGAAAAAGAATGTGTCTCTAGTAAACAGGCAGAGTTGGAAGTAGTCAGAGATAAAAGAGGGAATCTCTGAGATATGAAGAGCTAAAAGAGTGAAGCTTCAACAAAGGTATTTGGTGTGGAATGTTGATTTGAACTAAAAACTACAAAAAATATTCGAGAAATGAAGCTCTTTATATCTCGTCAGATGCTTACGGCCATCACAGAAACTTGAGACACTCACAAACACTGGGAAGGTTCATTTTCTCTGAATCGTAATTCTAGAATCGGAAGGCTGCAAAAAAAAAATTTTCACTTGCAACTTCTATAACCCGGCCAAAATCATCCTAGAAAGCAGCACAACATTACACGACCACATAGCCACCGATTTGTTTAGAATAGGTGGAAGCAGTGAATCACATTTCCTATTTCGTAATCGAACCTCCTGTCATTGTCCCAATTTGTTAATGTGATTTGCTACTTCCCAATTAGTTAGTGTAATATCCTGCATGAACCTTACTTATAGGGGAAATGTCGTGGAGGATCAAATCGATGTTCGTAACGTTATTGTAATAACAGTACGAACCTTATTGCCACCAGCCGGCCTAAGCAGATCGAGGCTCCGAAGTTACGAGCCTGTCACACTAAAGCTGTTTGCAAAAATTTCACCTCTTTTCTTTTTTTCTATCTGAAAAGTTTGCGATGGACCGTTTTAGGCAATATTTGAGTTTCAGAATTGATCGGCCTCCGATTCAGGAAACAATATGGCAGTTATGGTGCTACTTCATCGCTGTATTGAGGCTCTGCTGCTGCACTTCAATTCGGTGAAGCTGCAATTCTAGATTATGATTATTTAACTCCTTTATATTTTTACTTCGGGTTACCAGACAACAGCCACAATAAGCTGTCAATCACAAACACTCACAAAAGGCACAGTTATTGACTACTGTTATATCCACTACTGTAGCAACCACGAATATTAGCATCCTGCATTTCCACTACTGTGATATAAACTATTCACAAGCAACCGAGCTCTACGAGCTGTCATAAACCGAATCTAGAACTTGATTCGGACTCAAATCGGATTTATGCAGGAACCGGTGAAATTTTTTTTTTTTGATCTTCACATTTTTCACCATAGCGCAACATGTTGATCGACCAGGTGACAACCAATTTGGTTCATTATAACTCATGGACCGAGGTTCACGAGCATGTGCTTGAGTCGGGTACCATACTATCGGGAGTTCCGCCCAGTAAGCTTGATCTTAGCGATGAAGGCAATGCCAGAGAATGGGTAATTCCCCGTTCTATTGCTTCGAGGCCCGAGTTGAGCTTGATGGAAATTGAAGGGTGGTTCGAGGCCCTAGGGAAATTAGATGAAAGGCCAAAAAGAGTAACAATTGCTATGGTCAATGACGATGGTACGGTGGTGTACTACTTTATCCACGATGGGGTGGTGAAACCTCGACAAAACTGAGAAAGTTGATCCTAAAAGAGGATTCAAAAAATACTCTGAACGATATGAATATAGCTGTAGTCTACAAAATTGCTCAAAGAAAGGAGATGTCTATAATAGATAGACAATGCCATGAGCTCTGAACATAAAGCTCTTTCTATCTGCTTGTATTAGCAAAGAAGGGAAGTGTTCTCTTCGCTTCCATTAGAAGTGGTGAGAATGTAGGATAAAGATGCTACGAATGACGATTTATGTATCAATGTATTAGTAATTAGATTATTGAGTTAATGCTATGAATGACGATTTGAATATCAACGTATCAGTTAATGAGACAATCAATGACGATTAATGTAGGAGATCACAAATAAATGGTATGAAATGAAAGTATGCAAATATCAGCTTGAATAGTCTTGTGTGAAGCCCGTCTAAGGCTCTGTCTCTGTCTCTGGCCCTTGATCTGTCTCTGTCTCTGGTGCATGGGCAAGGTACGGCCTCACCTCGTACTCATCCTCCATTTGGCTTCTTGCCGAATAACTGGGTCTACGAATAGAATTGTGCCCACTTCCTGAATAAGAGCTATCTTCTGATGCCCGCGGCCGTGATATCGCAAGTCTGTTCCTAATTACAGACTTAGTACTGGAGCTACTCTTGTTGAGTGTATTGTATCTTTGCAAGGCCGCTTGGTCCCATACGCTGTTTGCATCAGAAGAATAATCAGAGTGTAAGTCGAATGTTTTCTTTTGGGTTTGTGAGTGTCTGAGCATCTTACCTGGAGAGTGTGTTTGCATGAATCTTTTCTTAGAAGATTCGGATTGTTCCATCGAGGACTGGGATCGTAAAAAAGTATGCTTTGAGGATGCAGACTTTTGTCTTCCCCGTCTCATCAACGACTCCGAATGACTGAGTGCCAGGTGTTGGTAAGGAGATTTCTCCCTA
Source organism: Isabelozyma rhagii (assembly GCA_003708185.3). Taxonomy (NCBI): domain Eukaryota; kingdom Fungi; phylum Ascomycota; class Pichiomycetes; order Serinales; family Metschnikowiaceae; genus Isabelozyma; species Isabelozyma rhagii. Next base: position 4,437 of record PPNO03000024.1, read on the forward strand.
TTCTCATCACTCTCGTAGATAGCGTAGTCTTCATCCTCGGAATTGCTTTGAGTCCGGAAGATGTCGCTATTGTAGTAATGAAAATTAGATTTCTTACCAAATGATTGTTCTATGAGTTCGTCATACCCATCGGTACTATACTGCCTGTTTCTGGAGAGCTTTCGGTTACTATCAAGATGACCATGGGAAAAAAACGACAATCTGTCTAAGAGAATCATGAAGTCAAGAAGTACTTTTTCGCTAATAAGCTCTCCACCAAATCTCATCTCTTCATAAAGGTCAACAAGAAGTTTGAAGTCAGGAAGATAAACTTTGAAATCAGGATTTTCTGCTGCAATTGCTCTGTTGAACGACACTATCAATTCCTTAAACGTAAACGTTTCTGGAAGGCTGGTTAGGGTAAAAGTCTTTCCGTCGGACCTTATTCTATCACTAAACCCACGGAGAACATCTTCGTACTCGGTATTAGGAGGCAAGTAGGTGCCCTCTTCGCCTAAAAGTTGGTTTTTTTCTTGAACATAGGCAGGAGGAGCTCTGCCTGGGTGATTTATTACTGAATTTTCATCGCCCAACGGCCCACCTTTTTCTTTAATTTGCATACACTCATTAAGTCGTTGGTCGATTCTTTCGCAAACAACACGGGGGAGATCATTTTCAAACGGGATATACATCGATTTGGCCGGGATATCATTAAGGGCTACTCTTCGCTGGAAGAGTCTCAGGAAATATAGAAGGATGGTCAATACAAGGAACACAACACACACAACGATAACAATGAAAAGCTTGATCCCAGAGTATGACGTACCCAATGTTTGAGCAATAACGTCAATCGGAGTCACTGCTACGAACCCAAAGGTGAAGAATGCAAATATGAAAAGGGAAAATGAGTATAACCAGCGGAAGAGCCTTCTTGGTAAATGAATGGATATCAAACGGTCTCGTGGAGGGAACTGGCTGTAGCTGTCGAGAAACTCGGGCGATTGTAAGCCCCGATGCCGGGAGAGGGCCTCGGACATGAGGTTGGTGAAGCTGGAGCCGGGGGATAGAGCAACAGCTTCTGCGTCCGCCTGCTGGCCCAAATGGGCCGGAGAATACACTTCGGGCGGATGTCGTATGCTCATGTTTCTATTGTCATATAGCGGTGGGATTCATAAATAACGGGCAACGGTTGGAGATGGACTAGGAATGGGAAGCAAACTGTAGATCATAGCTTGCAAATCGAAATTAAATGACATCTGCGAAAACAACATGGTGCACGGGTGCGAATGAGGGTGTACGGATGTAATAATTCACATTTGAAATGTACGACTGACAGAAAGCTATCTCTGGGTACCACTGACATCGGAACCACTGCTAGAGACGATTGCAATTAAAGCTACTGTTAGAGAGGACAGTTATGTTCCACCGAGTGTACAGGTCTGATGGGTTTGTACGGTGTATTCACCTACTATACAAAAATATACATAAAGCCCATCAGTTTGGAGAGCCATTGTCGAGGTTTCTGCCTGGACTAAGGCTGGAATTCGATAACGACGGCGAGGAAGCACCGGAGAGAGGCGACATGTTGTTGTTGATCCTCTGCTGCTGTTGTTGAAGCAACAACTTCTTTCTCTCTTCGTATTGTAGTTTGGACAACTTCTGGCCATCTGTGCCGATTGGCGAGCTGGCAGTTCGCTGGAGACCGTCTATAGGGGACAGGGACTGTTGCTGGGCCGCTTTGGCAGCCTTGAGCATCTGTAGTTGGTTCCTCTCTTGCGGTGTTAGCTGTCTCTGTTGAGCAATCCCCAGTGGAGGTGGCTTCAGGCCAATTCTCTGAGGCATAGCACTGGACTGCGAAGGCGCTGGCCCTGGAGCAGCCTGTTGGTTGAGACGGTTCTGTTGTTGTTGCTGGATGTTGGCTAAGTAAGTCGCTGCCAATCTTGTGACTTGCTCCTTGGTGAGATTAGGGTTCTTTGTCTGGATCGAGTTGATTATAGCACTAACTTGGGCCGGAGCAAATTGGATTCTTGCCTTGGCGGCAGGCTGGCCGACTCTCTGCTGAGCAGAGGCATCTACCGTAGATCGTTGTCCAATCGCTGGCAGTGGTTGTTTCGGCTGATACTGTTGGTTGTTCACCGGGCTCATCCTCTTCTGCCCTTGGCCCTGAGCTTGGCCCTGGCCTTGGCCCAGAGTCATCACATTCAGCAGGGCTTGAGATTGACCCTTGTTGGCCTGTTGCTGTTGTTGTTGCTGCTGCTGCTGTTGTTGCATTAATCTTCTTTGTTTCTGAATCTGAATCAACTGTTGGATCTGCTCTGGTGTGTACGGCGTACCATTAGGACTGGTTGGTCTCTTGGCCATGATTTGAGCAAATGCCTGTTGCTGTCTCAACTGTTGTTGTTGCTGCTGCTGTTGCTGCAGTAATTGAGAGGCTGGCAGCTGACCGGAAGCACTAGAAGCTGGACCAGGACCACGCCCTTGTGGCTGACTACCAGATGGACCCACTCTGGCGGGATTTTGCACCGAATTGGCAGATAATGTTGCCCGCTGTGGTTGTTGCAGTAAAATGGACAGAGATGGGGTGATTCTTCCTGCCATAGGTGGCTGACTGCCTGGACTGACGTTTCTGGCTGGCCCCTGCAGCTGCCCAGGTGCCACACCTTGCAACTGCCCCTGTGAACCTTGCAGCTGAGACGTAGGCACCTGCAGTTGTGACGTTGGCCCTTGCAGCTGAGCCTGCGGGCCTTGCAGTCTTTGCTGTGGGCCTGGAGGTTGCTGCAGCGATGGTTTGGTCGATTGCAGCAGCTGTTGTCTTTGCTGTTGGGCCACTGCAGCCATCATTCTTGATCTGGTGGCTTGTTGGTTCAAATAGGCCTCTTGGATCGACTTGTCTCGTTCGAACTTTAATCTTGAAAGCTCTGCTGGCGTTGGAACTCGGTCCCGCTTCGAAACAGCCGGGTTGGCACCATTGGAGTTATTACCTTCACCAGATACACCAACAGCACCATTACTACTGTTGGTGGTGGTGACACCATTACTGTTGGTGGCACTATTGACCCCTGATGAACTATCGGATGAAGATGGGGTGGTTCCCTTTCTTTGAGACATTTTCGCAAGCTGTATCTCTCTCTTTCTCATGCTCTTTCGCATAGCATCAAACATCGATGCCCAACGGAGTCTTCTATGCCCCCTCTGGATCGATTCGTTGCCCACTCCAAGCGGCGAGATCCTTCTTTTTGTAGTCAGCTGGGCCCTATGGGCTTGCTCGAGCCATTGCTGGGCCTGGTATGCGTAAGCTCCCTTCATATCGGAGAATTGGAACTTTTCATTCAACTGAATATAACGCTCAAAGCACTGCCATGGAGTTCTCCTTTCGATGTTGGATTCGTATTTCCTCATCGTCGAGGCAGTGGACAGCAAGTGTTCGGAGATCAATTCCCAGTTGAAGCAGAATTCAGCAACATAATGGATCAAATACTTATCATCTTGAGGTAACCAAATGGTTGGTGACCGGTATTCGATATTCTTCACCAACGGTGGTTTTGGTGGCTTCAAATAGTTGAATCTACGATGAGACTGAACCCCGAAAAGGCCCTTCTGATAATCGGGAGGTCCGTGTGACGTCGATGGGCCGACGGAGGATGCTTGGGAATCTTTGAGGATGATTTTATACCAATCATCATCGTCTTCGAACGGATACAAAAGACGAGAAACTGGCACCATTGGGGACTCGCCTGGCTTGATAGGAGGAGCCGACACTGGAGCAATGACGTCGTCACCGAAGGCAGTGAACTTGGGGAGGTTTTTGATGATGGACTGGTCGATTTTACGGAAGTCATGGATATCAGCATGAAGTTTGAATGGTCCCTTGGAGGTGTGTTTGGCGGAGCTGCGTTTAAGCTGGAGAATGGGGTCAGGTTGGGTGAAATCGGGGGTTTCTTCCGAGGGTTTGGTTAGAAGCAAGTTTACGTCGATAGAAGCTGGCTCTGCGGAGTCGGTGCCGTTTTGAACTAGATCAATGTCAGCTGAAGCAGCTACTTCAGCAGAAGGTTCAATCTCCATAGAATCAGCAACAGGCTCTTCAGCAACATCAGCAGGCTTTTCTTCAGCATCAGAAACAGACTCTTCAGCAACATCAGCAGGCTTTTCTTCAGCATCAGAAACAGACTCTTCTTCAATAACAGGCTCTTCCTCTTCTTTAGCAACGGTCTCATCTGGTTTCTCATCTGGTTTCTCATCTGGTTTCTCATGTGGTTTCTCATCGACTTCAGTTTCAACAACTTCAGTTTCAGCATCTCCAGCAATATCAACTGCCACGACTTCTTCCATTGCTTCCGCACTGTCCTCCGCTGAAGCTACGTCTTTCTGTTCAATAGGCTTCCGCTTCACACAAACTTCCTTCCCATACACCCAGTACTCTTTCACTGCCTCGGCCAATTCCCAACAGCATGCCTTTTTATACTTCAAGGACTCCCGGAAATCAGCTGCCATCCACTTCCCTTCCGCAACCACGCTATCCCAATGATAAGTCTTGTCCTGCCGTTTTACAGTCAAACTGCCAGTCTTCCGTCCGCTGGTGTCGTAGATGAACGGATCAAAGTATCTTACCGGCTGCCTGAGCGACCATTTACTCTGTCGTTTTAGTTCCTCTATTCTCGAGTATAACACCGCTATTTTCCCTTCAAACAATGCCAGCTCATAGTTGTCCGTCATCAACGTCTTGTGACAACCCGGAATCAACTTTATCAACGGTAGGGTCTGTGTAAGATAGTAAAGCTCGGCCAATGAAGATACATTGTGTGTGCTGGTAGGATACGATTCTGGTACTGAAACAATCTCTAAGTCGTTTATGCTTTTTTCTAGGAATTCCGTTAACTTCTCCTGGTACACCTGCTGCTGTGACTTTAGTGATGTGACGGCTGAGGGATGTTTGGGGATCCGGTTGGTAATGAGCCTGGCAGGAGGATAAGAAGAATGGTACCGCCCTGTTCGTGCCACTTTATGGAGCCGAGACTCAAGACTACTGTCTGGCTTCCGCTTGTGGGTTGAAGAAGTGGCCCCAGATCGCAACGACGCTGAGTTGGTTTCGTCAGTGGCTGTTACTGTCTCACTAGTGGACGATATTGATTCACCAGTGCCAGTAGCTGATACGGACTCGCTATTGGCCAACACAGACTCGCTATTGGCCGACACGGTCTCGCTGGAAGCTGAAGGGGTTTCTGAACACGTTACCGCTGTTACTGTCTGATCCTCAGACTGAGCCGAGGCCAGAGTGTTCTTGGGATGGAATATTTCACGGCGAAGGATGGTGCGAATTGTGTTATTGAAGCTCTCTTCATCAGTTATTGAAGGCAAGGATGCTATGGAAAATTGCTTGCTATCGTTTGTTAGTGGATCATAATCATCTATAAGCTGCTTTAGACTGTCAGACTGCTTGTCATTATCCTTGAATAGCAGGAATAATGGGTCGAAAGTGAGATTGAAGAGTTCCTGGATTTTATTGGACTTCTCCTTTCGTATCAAGTCTCCGTCCGTCAAATTGGACTCTGACATGGTGGAAAATCGTCACGCTGTATAGGGGAAACTCTGGTAGCTGTGATTAGCCCCAAAATAAACGCTGATGGAGGAAAGAAGTGGAGAGTTGTTTTGGGATTGGTGAATTTGTTAATTCTTTTATATAAGTCACGCGTAGATCACGCGAAAGTCACATGACCAAAATGAAAATGAAGAATCCGATACTAATTGCAGCAACAAGATGTTGGTGACGTTTTCTAGGTCTGTTAATCCGTCTGAATGGTGGTTTATCATGGTTATGTGAAGGATTTGAGTTAATTAGTGTATAGACCGAGACTATAATATTTTCCATTGTAAACGATCATTTTTCGAGCATTCCAATGAATACTTTGCAAATTTATGTTTCTACATCATTGGTTTTATCCAGTGGTTAGAATTCAATTAAAATATACACATAGAAAAAGAGATAGAGGTGTAGCATTTAGAGGTGAACTACTACTCAGGGAATTGTTACATCTGCACTCATGAAGTTTGTAGATGAGGCTTCTTTTTCATACTCCGACACTTATGTTCAGAACAGAACTAACGCTTTGCTAGCTGCAATTTTTTGACACTTTCTTCTAAGGACTTCAACTTGGTTTGCATTTCCTCCAAATCCTGGTTCAATCTGTTTCTTTCATTAACGATATTAGTTTCCCATTGTCTGAATCTCTGTTCTTCAGCCTTGACCTGCTCAGTGAAAAATTTCTTCAACGCATCTTCCTCTTCTTTGAATTTCGGATTGTGCAATCTTCTTGGTTTCTTCAAGTTTGTTGCTGCCTTCCTAACAACCTCACCATTTTCATTCGTTTCTTCTCCATTTATCGTTTCGTCATCATCATTCGCATTGGATTCAGAACCACCCAATTTGAATGATCTGAAAGTTTCGAAATGTATTTCGTTAGTTGACAAAACAAGATCTAACATATTGGTTCTTAATAACAAACTTCTCAATTTCTTGAAATCAGAATGCTTATCGTTTTCAACTTCGACAAATCCCCAAGGATATTTACGACCTCTTACGAAATTACCTGGACTGACTTCAATTTCTTCTTCACTACCAATGATAGCAAATGGCATCGATTCAATCAATTGTTTAGAATGTTCTGCACTTGCAGGATCATCAATTTCTAATGGTGGGGTGTAGATGTTGATATCTTGCGCTTCAATTATATCTCTTATTCTCGACTTGAAGATTTCTAACTCGCTTGGTGATAAAGTGTCTGATTTGGCAATTACTGGAATCAAGTTGACACGGGTGGATAAACGCTTCATGATTTCAATATCCAAAGGCTTTAAAGAGTGCCCGGTAGGCCTGATAAAATAAAGACACGCATGAACTCTTAAATCTTTCTTATCCAGCCTCAAAGGTTGTTGTTCTTGTTTCATGAACGATTCATGTTGGTCGTCAATAAAATCAACAATTGGAGTCCATGAGTCGTGGTTGTTGACGTTGTTACCGAACCCAGGGGTATCAATGATGTTTAATCTAATTTTGAAGTTCTTTTCCTCCAAAAGTGCACGAACAATATCAATACTGACGGTTTGATGGGGGTTAGAGAATTTGTTATGTCTTTCATTAGCATCTTGGTGGTTCTTTAACGTTGATTGGAATAAAGTGTTTATGAAAGTGGTTTTACCCAATCCACTTTCTCCGCATACCATTATGGTGAAAGTGGCTCCTTCATTGGATATGATTTTGAATCTATTTGTTAGTATGAACAATTCAACACGTCAAAAAGAACGAAAAAAAGAGATCCAAATGTAAAAGAATAAGCAGTCACATACCTTTGATCGGGCAAATTAGCGATTCCTACAGGTTCAACCATGATTGATGGATTATATGATAATTCAGAGGAAAAACTAGTGATACAAGCAGATTTGGCGAGTCTGATAATTAGTTTTCGGTCTCAATGAAAAATGTAAATATAACCAGATTCGCTTTGTTTAGGAGAAAAAAAACACGCATCAGTCGTGGCGCGACCGACAAACTCGGGGTCGTGTCCGGGCTTCACAAGCCTCACCCATACACCACACCCATACACCAGGCCCTCACCAAACCTCCCTACACATTTTTTCAGCAATATCTAATTCAACAAGACAAGGCATTTAGGAATAAAACAAGATACAGAAGAATTGATAGAGATTAAAGATTGGAAATCCAAATAAAAGACAAAAAACTAGAAAAAAAACTAGAAAAAAAATTAGAGGTATAAAGATATAAGAGATAAATACACAGACAAAAAAAAACAAGAAAACAGTATATATTATATAAATAAGTTCTTTCTTCGTCTTTTTTTTCACTTTTTATTCTTTCTCAGTTTGTTTCTGTTTTTTTTTTTTCTAAGGCCTTAATACAGATTTTTCCATTTATTTGGCTAATTCTTCATCTTCAGCTTTGGTTTCAGCTGGTTGTTCTTCATGTTGGACAGGAGCTTCAGATAAGTCAGTCCATAAGGTCAAGTTATCTCTCAATAATTGCATAATCAAAGTAGAATCTTTGTAGGAATCTTCAGACAAAGTTTCCAAGTCAGCAACAGCATCATCGAAAGCTTGTTTGGCCAAGTGACAAGCTCTGTCTGGGGAGTTTAAGATTTCGTAGTAGAAAACAGAGAAGTTAAGAGCTAATCCTAATCTAATTGGATGGGTTGGAGGCAATTCAGTAACAGCAACATCAGATGCAGCCTTGTAAGCTTCTAAAGATAAATCGGCAGCTTCTTTACGTTTTTCACTAATGGCGAACTCGGCCAAGTAACGGTGGTAGTCACCCTTCATTTTATAGTAGAAAACCTTAGATTCTCCAGTTTGAGCAGAGGAAATCAAATGGTCGGTTAAAACGGAGAGGATATCTTCACAAATTTTCGATAATTCAGCTTCGATCTTAGAGCGGTAGTCACGGATTAAGCTAACTTGTTGTTCATTACCTTTAGCTTCTTCTTTTTGTTCAATTGAAGAAACAATTCTCCAAGAAGCACGACGGGCACCAATGACGTTTTTGTAGGCAACAGATAATAAGTTACGTTCTTCAACAGACAATTCTTGACCAGAAGAGGCAACGGCTTTCATGTTTTCAACCATTTCTTCATAACGTTCGGCTTGTTCAGCCAATTTGGCAAGATAGACAGAATCTTCACGAGAGGCAGGCATGATTGCTAGAAATGTTAGTACGTGTTATGAAAATTGTCGGACATTGTCGATGGAAGCAATTGATTATGGGGGAGGCGACTTTGCGACGGAGATCATACAGGTGTTATGATAAAAAGAGTAGACAGGAAATTAATGCCGAGCTTTTACGTGATAATGGGAGAAGAATCATTTGTTTGTTTCGTCCATGCAAGTTGGTAGACTGAGGAAGGTTGTTGTTTTGATGACTGACATGTGAGAGATGCCACTGATGTATCGTGTATGTTTAAATCTCTTTTCATGGATAGCCCACACTTCCCGATTGTTTGCAATTGCTTTCAGATTGATTGATCAATGTTTGTACTATTTCATATTCGATGGTGTGGAATCAATTGAAATTATTGGAAGATCAATCGACTTTTGACATTGATTCAACGTGTCCTTTCTCTTTCATTAATTTTACATACTGAATTGGGTATAAGGGAATGAATAAAAGAATAAAACACTTAAAAAAGATTAAATGGATTAAATTCAAGGTCTAAAAAAAAAAAAGAAAGAGAGAGAAATAACCAGTTGGTTTTATATTTTTTTTTAAAGGGAAAAGGGAAAGAGCATTCACCAAGTAAAACAAATAAAACAGAACCGAAATCAGACAAAAATTGATTAGTTCCAGACAAAAAGTCGCACGAGAGTGAGCTTACAGCCTACAAACAAGTTAATAAACAACAACTGAGAAAAAATGTCTGACCCCCTTTTCAGACAAAAAAGGGAGCTTTCTTTTTGTTTTTTTGCTGACACAGGATAAATTCAGACACAGGAGAATATCCCGACAAAAAATAACGAACAGGAGGGAGAAAAGGATGTGTGCAAATGTTTTTACTACTTTGGGGTTGTGTCTGACGGGTATTCTATTTTAGTTGAGAAAAGGCGAAGAGAATCTAACGGTTCATCCAATGAGAAAAGAAGTGAGAAAAATGGTTGCTATATTTTAGGTGAGTATGGCAGGGTGGAGGAGAAAAATTGAACGGTCTAATAATCTCAATTAAGGAACTCACGGCTTAGGGATATATGACATGTGTATGTAGTGACTTCATCAAGATTGTCTCGGTTGCCTTTTTTTTTTTTTTTTTATTGCCTTCCGTCATCAGACAAAAAAATTCAGATCGTGTCCCGACACCAAACTGTTGCGCCACTACCAAGGCGGACTTTTTTTTTGTGTCTGACAAGTTTTGTCTGTCCCGTGGTACAGGCGAACTGGATGCAAATGATTTTTCAAAATTGTCGTCGACAATAACGATGGAGATCGAGAGTGCTTCTATTAAAGCTACAAGTTGTTCTGCTTGGTGGTGTATGCATTTGATGTATATTGTACATATCTAAGTGAATTACTGGTTGACGCATTCTTAATCTAATTGCATCGATTCGTTGAAATTAAATGACTTTTCATTGATTTTAAATGGCTGCACTTCTTTGATCTTGATACCAAATCTCTTATCTTGACTCAAGTCACTCAATTTATTTATCAAGTCAACAATTGCACCATTCAACTGGTATTTGGAGTGAACCCAACTAGATGGGAAGTTTTTGCTTCCTCCGGTCAATCTGATGAGCTCATTGCTCTTGGAGTTGATAATGATAGTGCTGGATTTTCTTGACACACTATTCACTATTTGTCCGTGTTTTAATAATGACTTTAACTTCAATGCCGAGATACCTAAGTTGGGTAATGGAACTTCCATTCCTGGTAAAGTTGGCTTATTTGAATCGATTCCATGCATACCAGTAGGGTTAGCAGTTAATAAGATCTTCTCTAATGGAACAAACTTAACTATTTGGATTGGTTTGTTTCTGACCAAGTAACGATTATTCAATTCGCTCAATCCCAATTTGTTGGTTTTCAACTCTTGCTTTATTTTAGCTAATTGTGATGGCAAATCTTGTTCGAAATTAACTGGGAACGATTCACAAGCAAATGACAATTTAAATGGGTATACCGAAAACTTCTTGTCAATAGTATTCAACAACTTATGAGAATTTCTCAATTTAAGTTGATGATTAATAGCAAAATCTCTTATGAAAATGGTAGATTTACTATTGAATTGCTTATCCTTGTTATTCTTTCCACTGAATTCATCAATTTCTTCTAAAGTAACGACACCGATCTGATCTGGGTTTTTTGCGGCCATTTTAATATCAACATTATATACTTCGTCATCTTCGATGATGAAATCATCTGTGGGAACTGCTGAACTTTGACTTTTTTGAGTATTTTTAGAAGTTTTCACAACTAATTCTTGCGAGTTTCTGGTTTGGGCTATTAAAAGTTTCTCTTGGTCACTCTCATCCCAAATAACCCCTTTGAAGTTCGATTCTTCGACAATCCCTTCAGCCTGTCCTGCTAAAAATCTTCTAACTCTTCTAACTTTTGATCCTGGAACAACCACACAGTTGAACGACTCAGCAATGGTGTTCACCATCTCACGAATCATAGTACCGGTGACCACTTTGGAGTTAGCTAAACCTGGTAAAGAGGAAATTTTTTCTGGAGTCAAAGATAATCCTAATAATGCGATGACGGCTTCAGTAGCAATATGACTGGCCACGAGAGAGTCAGCTTTATCTCCTAATAATGGGCCGGCTGGCTTTATTTCTCCGTCAACTTCGGTTCCTGGAGGGTATATAACGATAGTATGAGAAATGTTAGCAGTATAACCATCAATATGAGCACCTAAGGTGATGGTAAGAACATCACCTGGTTGAAAGGTGTAGTCATTAACATCATCTAATTCTGGAGAAAACCCACTAACAAATTCGTCAACTTCAATACAAGTTGGGAATGCAATACCTTTTTCTCTAACTTTGTCCTCGTTATTGTAGACCTTACTCAAGAGCTTGGATAACATGGAGTCCCCCAAAATACATAACTCTTGTAATGTGTATGAGGTGTCAACAGTTTTATAGTGGTAGGAGTCGTTAATCAAAGTGATGATGTATTTCAACCCAGTTTGGGCAATTTGTCCGGCAACACGATACTTATCGAGCACACCTTCAGTCAAGTTATTCTTATCCTTCAAGAGGATGTCAGCATCATCCCGGTGAACCGCTAACTGCATATCTGTTGTCTTTTTCAGTGGTTTTAGCTGAAAAGTCTGGAAAAAAAATTGAGATGAGATGAGCCAAAAAAATTCAGACTGCGACCTATGTACAGGATTTGCAACAGTCCAAATCAGGAAAGGCGATGGCAGAACTATTAATGGAGATGTCTGAAGAAGTGGAATGCTTGAAATGGAGTATCTGAATGGGATGTATGAGATAAATTATCCGTATGTGATGTCTGAATTGATGTCTGGTGGAAAAAGTTCGAAACGCAAGATATGCACTGTCGTTTTGTAAGTGAGATGAGGGAGAAAACTGACATTAGCTGCTAATAGCCCCTCATTGTATGTTGCTGCTGACAGACATCTGTCCATTTGATAGACACTGGGTTTTCGGGAAGTACAACCTGACCTAATTTAAACTATTTGCGGTTTGCTGTCCTTGGCATAATATTCGCTCACACCGCTCTCTCTCTCTCTCTTAGCACTTGTCAAGACTTTACATGTACTCAGCTAATGGTAGTTTCTCATTATGAGACCAAAGGCTGTAATTCCCCGTATTGACCTACCCATCAAATCACTTTCGAGAGTCCGTCGGAAAAAGCTAGTTTAGGCTCGGGCCACCCGTTACCCCATGTTGAAGACGCCACCACAGTTTTATTGCGCGTGCTCTTATCTATGTTCACGATATTATAAATTGGACAGCCCATCCTCCATTCGTTGCTGATTTACTGAAATTTACCATTAACAATGACAGATACAGCCACTAGACCCAAACCAAGGCCCTGGGACCCCCCACATGAGACCAAAGAAGATTTGGATTGGGCCCAATTGAGTGTCATCGACTTGAGTAGATTTGACGAGCCTGGCGGAAAGCAGGAGATCGCTGCCAAATTAAAAACCGCCGTTAGCAAGGATGGGTTTTGGGCGGTGGTGGGACACGGTTTAACCGAGAAAGACTTCCACCGACAATTTCAGTTGGGACAGCATTTTTTCGAAAACTATACTCTAGAGGAGAAGAAAGCCCAGGAGGTGCAGTTTGAAGCGGGAAACTACTTTGGATACAAGGTAATTGCTAATAAGAAAGTGTTCAACACCGAAGTCAAAGATAATGTGGAAACATTCAACATTGCCAAGTTCACTAAAGATAAGCTATATGATAGCTACTTCAAACAGCCATTTATCCAGGAAAACTACGAGGAATTAGCTCGTATTTCTCACACAGCTTTCGAGATTGCCAGAAAGCTCTTAGTACTTTTCGCAATCATTTTGGAACTCGACGAAAACTACTTCGCCGACAGACATAAGTACGATAGTCCGAGCGACGATCATGTCCGCTTCATGAGGTACCATCCAAGAACAAAGGCTGACGATGCAAAGGTGGAAAACATCTGGGCTCGGGGCCACACTGATTTCGGCAGTTTAACCCTACTCTACAACCAGGTTGTGGCCGGTTTACAGATACGGTTGAATAACGGTCAATGGAAATACGTCAAGCCGGTGAAGGAAGGAATTATTTGCAACATCGGAGACACCCTCAATTTTTGGAGCGGAGGATACTTCAAACTGACCATTCACAGAGTAGTAAGCCCTCCCGATGATCAGTATGGAATAAGAATTGGTACGTTCTACTTTGTGCGTCCTGGCGAAGTAGACATCTCCATTGCTCCTTCACCTCTATTGAAGAGGTTGGGGCTCTACAAGGATATAGAGCCAATCATAGGGACTGACTATGTGAGAAATAGAGTCAAGGATTACCACGACAGAAAGGATTATTTGAAGCAGGAGAATCTGGTGTTCAAACATGGTGCTTTCGAGATCAAAGACGGATTTGAATGATAGTCTGCAGCCGTTCGATATTTTTTTCTCTTACTGCATGCACAACGCATCCATTGCATATTCCTAGATGCTTTTCCGAGGCCGCGGGGTTTGCAACTATAATTATAAATCAGTTCATTATTATATTACATTACATAATTATGTTTTAATAGTCTCATGAGTACATTATGCCGTGTCTATCGTGAATATATATAAATATGGTGCCTATCTAGAGTGAGCTTTTGCTGACTCCTTCATACTTGCTTGTTCGTCGAGATACTTCTTCCATTCTGGAACTTCTGCCGGTTTGGATTTGTTCAATTCCTGTTCATGCATCGATAACAAGAGAGTACCTAACAACAAAATGACAGAAATTGCTTGGGCATAAACTCTGGCTTGCACCGCCTTTTGCGCGGTGGTCATATATTTATCTTTGTTGACAATTTTCCATGATCCCCATAACGAAGCACCCCAGGCACCAAGAATGATCTTATATTTGTTATCATTGACCCTGGTAAAACACTTGTCAGCAAGTGACAATTTGTTCCATGCCTCTAACTTTTCGTTTTCGATGTGTTTCAAGTATTCTGACCGATGTGTTTCCTCGTCAAATTTGATGGACCCTTCATCAGCAAAGAAAGCACCCAAACCAATGGTTGGAATGGCCCACATACTGGCCTTGATACTGGCACTCATGTGACGGTACGTACCAGGATATCTTCTGCTCATCAACTGAGCTATACCAAACGAAACACCCAATCCTATTAAGGTACCTTTAGCTCCTTCATAGAGAACAGCGTTCCAATGGTCGTTTTTTTCTTGATCGTTGAGAATCTTCATGTTAGCAATGTATTAGTGTTATGCAGTGATTGTAGTAGTAATAATGAAGGATAAAAAGAGTTATCTAGGAAGGAAGTTGGTCTATATTTATAGGTGCAAACTCATATTCCACTTTTCAAAGCCCGCGGAATCATCCTGTTCTTCCGGGACTTTTGCGACCAAAAAAAGAAATGTGAGGGGCTTTGTCATTTTTTGACTTTCTTAAAGGCTCGGATAAGAGTTCCCACACCAGCGATTTGTCATGACTTCCTAATTACAAAAGATTATTTTTGAATTATGGTTCCAAATGACCAGATTTATCACAACGAAGTGCTTCATAATTAGAGTTACTCTGACGATCTTACATAATCTGGGGTGATTAGTTTTCATACACTAAATACATAAAATTATACATTGGTACGATCCTCTACGGTATCAACTTTCGCTAACAACAGAGGAAAGTTTCAGAGATTTGTTCTTTCCTCTTGTTCTTCTTCTCTTATTGATAAAGAGCAATTCATTGGTGTTCGAACTGGGCAAGTTTGCACCAATTCTTGATGGCACTTGATTAGGCGAATCATCGAGTTCATTTTCTTCATTCACTATGGATCCAATGGTGGTATTGGTTCCCGAGTAGTACAATGCATTTTCTATCAACTTGTCGTTACCCAAATAAAGAATCATCACCAAATTTCCAAATGTTACGGCGACGGACTTGAAGCCATATTTGACTATACTGTTGATACTATTGGCAGTAAATCCTTTTCCAGTGGGTGTATCAACTTCCGGGATCTTATAGTTAATCAAACTACCGTCAAAAGCAGTGATAACGAAAGCTTCCCAGATATCATTCAAAGAAGTGGTTCCATTAATAACATTCAGTTTAACCAACGAATCATATGATTTAGAGAATAGTTTACGATTATGGTCTTTCCTCGATCTTAATGTCATCAACCCGTTCTCTATTGTAGATTTACTACTGGAATCAGTATCACTCAAGTTTTCAACCGAATCGTTGTCTTTAGCAGATTTTTTACGAAATCCAATGATCATATTAACGTCAGTTAACTCCCACAGTTCCAAATCCTTATACCAGTATTGATGCTCAACCACAGCATTGAAACCAACACATCTAATTTCTCTTGGATCTCTTTCGACTCTTAGACAAATATTATTTTTTGACCGTTTGATATCTAAGTTGAAAGTATGCATAATGACAGTTTTCTCATAAAAATCTTCGTAGATAATAGAGAAGGATTGAATTGAAGCACACCCACAGAACTTACAATGTGTGGGCTCCGAATGGGACACCCGCAAAGATCCGGGTTTGAAGTGCCCAATGTCGAAAACTCTCAATATTATCCCGGTTTGAACATCAATTAACTGGGCAGTTAAATCGGTCACTCTCAATACCATACCCACAAATTCAATACTGGCAATAGTCGGTTTGTTTATCGGTTGGAAGTGTTTCTGACGCGATGGGATAATTGACTTTTCTTCAGCAAGTTTTCGCTCATTGAATTTAGAACGGAAATCGTCTCGGTCACTATTGTAGGAACTGTTTTGGGACAAAGTATGTGGTGTTAATAACTGGACTCCAGTATTATATATATCCTCTTGGATAGGAAGCTTTCTAAACTTCCACTTATTATTAATCACAGTAGCAATGAGAACATCATCGTTTGTAACATTGCATACAATTCGATCACTGACTCTGGAAGTGAAAATTTTTTTGGCAGCGTTCAAAGTCAATCTATTGATTGTGGAAACCGAGGGCCGGTCATCATCATCATCACCTTCCGTCTCATCATCGTAGACGGATGTAAGAATATTGGAGGTTGAAATGGAACCATTATCACAAGCTATGGTTATCAATTCACCAGTTTCTAACACCATAATGAATTCTTCGATGTTTAAAACCTTCTCTAAATTCTCTAGTTCTTTATCCACGTCATTCTTGTGTGACTTTAATGGCGGCGGTGGGAAATTGGAATTCATATTAGAATTCACAGACATTATCGAAACATCACTACCTCTTCTTACCCTCTTTTGCTGGAGTTGTTTTTTCTTTTGTAAGATTTTTCTGGCCAAAAATCCTGGAACTGTTCTTTTTCTAAAAAATGATTCTAAAATTTTGATTTGATTTCTACTGTACTTTTTAAGTATTTCCAGGGGAATCGTAACTTGCCAAATGAATTTTAGTTGTTCACGTTCGAAGCATTTGATGAGACCATGTTTGAAATTGATCAAAATAATATGATTCCCATCATCACTAATTTTGATGTGATTGATTGGCCAGAATTCTTTTGATTTGGAGCTGGAAGTGAATGTGCTAGAGATATTTATAGGTGGGGATGAGGAATTCTTGGTAAGAGGAGACCAAACAAGAATTTCATGATCCAAACCAATAGAAACGATGAAAGAAGATACTGGATTGGTACAAAGCCTCAAAACATCCTGATTATGACCATCATTATTGTTTAACTGTATTAGATCGATAGATTTGAAGAATTTCACTTCATCTACGATCTCAAAATCCAAGTTTTTTGAAGTATTAGAATACTCCCCTGGACTTTCCTCGGAATGGTCTGCATTCTGGTTGGTATTCTTGAATTTATTCACCTTGAAAATCAATTGGGTTATGGCAATAACAAATAAAAGAATAGTTAATAATTCCAAGTAATAAAATTTACTATTATTATTGACAATGATATTTCTGTAACCAACACTGACGAAATTAGGCTGTCTATCGTTGAATAAATTATAAGGAATAAGAATCACCCAATGAGTGAAAATTCCTAGAAAATGCACCAGTTCGATTAGGGGAATTAGAATTAACCAGAAAGTCGTGGAACTCGCCGGTCTCACTTTAAGTAGATACTGACCAAGTTGATACCTTTTGGACCGACTATCGGGCCGCAAATGCTTGGGTGCTTTCAACCGGAGCAAAAATGCAGATAGAATATTAGCTTCAAGAAGTGAAACCTGGCCCGGATCTTCCGATTTTTGATCTAGCAAATCAGCCAATTCATAACGATTCAAATCGATAATTATCACTCCCACAAGATATGTGAGTTGGAGGAGATGGTCTAGAATTAAGGCAATGATGGTAGCTTCCACAAACCTTGATAATCTCATAGACAAATAATCAATAAACTTACCGTAAAAATAAACTTTAAATAAACCGATCCCCATTATGTTTAGTAAACTGATTCCCAGAATATTAAGAAAGAGCACCTTGGAAACGTTGGGGATATGCCATTTTTCCAAGTCAATGCCAAAAACTCTAAAAACTGCATTGAGAAACCATATTTTAGCATTGGAATTCTTCACACTATTGTTAATCCCAAGATAGAACTTAAATATTCGCTTGTGGATGTCGTTATTGAACTCGAATGAATTATCACCTGCTAAATCATTGATCAACCGGAACAAATTCCTTGAACTTAGAACGAAAATTGTAAGTAAGTAGGCTGATTTGGTGAACGTAGTCAGAGGCTCGAATATTAATCTCCAGGATTTATAGTTATGGACATAGCTTATGATATTAATCGAGGCTGCCGCACTAATGCAAACTTCCACTATCCAACCAATCAATAAGCCCAAATTTGAGCGGATTTTATGCTGATTAGCAATAGAAAGGTAAACATAGATCAAAAATGCTACTATGGCAGAGATTTCCATCATATTAAGTACGGCAAAGAACAATTTGACGACGATCAAGGAATCAGTTTGAATTAAAAAGTATTCGATAAAATCTCGTATACTAACCAGGGAATCTGTAGTGTAGACCTCCTTTATATTGACGGTGAAGTTGTGATTTAACACCATGTCAGAAATGCTTGATTTGTGGATGACATAAAACTTCATAATTTGAGATTTTTGAACAATGTGGTTGTACTTGAATAAGTCATCTAGAAAGAGAGTTAATAGTTGAGTATTTTCATCAAAATTGATATGTTTTACAAGGTATTTTTCAACTTTTGATGCTTGGAGAGGGGTGAGATTTGAGATTGAATTCAAGTTTATGGGCCAAACAGAAAAGGGGGAGAGAACAAGAGAGTCGTTCAAGTTTGAAGATAAATAGTTTTCATATTGGCTTAAAAGTTGAAGATTTTTGTACTCCAAGATATTCGCTCTTTCTAAGGGGTTATTTGGGGTTGGTAATTGGACGATTATTTTCGATAACGAGTAATTGGAGTTATTATCTAAGGAATGGTCGATTAAAGATAGATTTTTCACCGCATCCGCCAAGCGTAGGTTTTGGGTGGGGTATAGAAGATGATCGATCTCAGGCAGGATGGAAAAGTCGTTGAAGTAGCATGCAAATTGGCCATTGATTTTCATGATGGTAAAATCGTAAAGAACATTATAAGCAATGATGAATACGAGTAATGAAGGAATCAGGATTATTAGCTTTGGAGATGATAGGATGAAGGATATGAATTTGATCACCATTGACGGATATGATTTTTCATGAAGCGGTATTGACGGTTCGGGAGTCCTCTCTTTCGTTGGCCAAGGGAATCTCATGATAAACATTAGACATCAATGGTAATAGTAAACGATGGTGACGAAGGTGCAAAGTTGAAGCAACCGCGTAAATATATATACGACGTGGTTAATTATCACCAGTTTATTGGGAGTCGGGGATTCAGGTGATTTAAAGTTAAATCCATAAAGGAAAAGCTTACTCAATTCTATAAATGACTGATACTAAATCCAAAAATTAGGACTGTAAGAAGAACAATAGCAATAGCGCTTAGACTTTTTTTTTTTGTTCTCTATTTTTCTATTTTTTCTTTGGGTATCTGAAAAAAAAAAAGATGTGTGAAGCTGTGTGATATTGTGTGAGACTACTGTGTGAGACTACTGTGTGAGACTCAGTGAGACAATGTACTCCATGTGCTAACCACACAGTAGAGCTGAACGGATGGGCCGGAATTTAGCCGAAGCAGCGAACAATAACGGCAGTGAATGACTAGATCTGGTGATAATTCGTACGGAAAGATGCTAATCTGGTGACTATCTCTCGCTTGTAGTAAAAAAGTGCGGTCGGCGACAGCACCATTATCCAATTTCTGGGCCGAATGCAGCGCTGGTGACGACGATGGGGACCTGAAATGCAGTGATCAAAATTGCCCCGGGACCCGATAGCGCTGGCCCTTTGCGATATGGGCTATCACCAAGCTGCCATAAGCACTGGCCATTGGTTGCGAGTACCCTCCATGGGGCGGCATCGGGCCTGTTTGACGTTGCCAGATGGAAATGTGAATCTATTTAGGGTTTGGTTATTATAACCGAGCGCGATACAGCTACATATGCATGCATTAAGATTGTGACAAAGATGTATGTGGCACTCTTGATATCGGGATGTTGATTGTAACTAAATTTATGCCTAATCAGGAGGTGCCCGTCCATGAGCTATTGTTCTAATGCCTACGTTGACATCTAGAACTAGCACTCAGGCACCGGGCCGGCGGCAAGTCGCATCAAAGGAACAGGCTCCGGGTGATCTCCAGCATGGAGTCCTGAACGACTGCTTCACACGGTGATTTTGAGTGTCTGAGGCCCAAGAAACGTCAACTTGACTTATTCGGGAGTCCAGGTGGTAGGATGAGGGCCGAGAGGAGCAAAGGGCTAAAAGGATGTACAGTACATGGCCTACTTTTGCTGCAGACCTCTTAGCTATATGTGGGTGCGAAATTATGTGCCCTTCTATCCTGCGCAATAGGATTGTTCCCACAAGTACGTTGGCTGGTTTATTGAAGAAGGTTGTTCATTTCGTATATACCCAGTACACAGTAAGACTTTGCTTGAGTCTGAATGGTTAACAAACGCATTGGCAATGGTCGTCCTGGTATTGGAGGTGTGACTAGATCTGACATAAAAAATTATCATCGACATACCAAATGTAACATCACAAGAAAGGTGCTAATTGAAAAATGTCAGCACCAACGGTGATCAGACAAGAACCGTATGCACAGGCAATCAGAATGGGAGAAATTTGTGCACCAAGAATAGACCAACGTCTGCACTAAGAATAGACGAACGCATGCTCACGATAGAGATTCTGCACTAAGAATAGACTAACATTAACTAAAAATAGATCATCGTCTGCACTGAGTCCATCAGAGATGTATGCATGAACTATGTCTGCATTTACGAATCCTACAAGTAGTCTTATGCATTTGTTCTTTCACTTATTTATGGCCCAATGTGGTAATCTGCAATCCGTTCATTTGCACCAATAAATCATCAATCCTCGAGTCCAATAACCCGTTGGCATACTCGTCTCTTGATGCCTGGTCCAAATACTGTTGTACCTGGGCCAATCTCGAATAACCTTCGGTGCAAAACTTCATTTGGATTTTTACCAATGCCTCGAAAGAGGGATCATAATAAGGCACTCTTAATCTAATTAATTGCGGCAATTCTGCCTTCAATTGCTCATTCAACTCTTCAAAAATATCTTTGGCAATGGCCAATTCCTTCTCAGCTCGAGGCAATTTCCCTGCGTCTTTGGCGGGCTTATCAATCAATTTCCGGACTTTGGCCTTGCACTGATCATAGTCGATCTTCTTGTGCGCCCGCTTTTTGATAGCATCGTCAATCTCCGTGAAGTAGTTACTGAACTTGGTAACTGGGTCCAAAATGGTCTCCCTGAAAGGCCCGTCCACCTGCTTCACTGTTTCCTCATCGAATTCTTTAACCACCAGCTGGTAGTAATGGACCACGCTACCATTAGTAGACCCTCCTTGTTTGGCTTCATCGTACAAATTGCTAACAATCTCAGCAATTGTCACCTGCGAGGCAGTGACGGCTCTTAACGAGTCCAAATATCCCTTTGTAGCAGTGGAAACGCTGGTACCGGCGGTTTTAAGCGTATGGTATCGTCTTTCTTCAACATCGTAGTCCTTGTCTAAGGTCTTGTCCACCTCTTTCACAGTCACGGCGGCCCCGGCACGGTTTATGGCCTTCTTGAACCCTTCCCACGACATAATCGAGATGTAATCCGAACGAACTGTGTTATTAGATTATCAAAGGAAACCCGGTTTATCACCCGTAGCCGAATGCGAGAAATGGGTCACTTACTCCGAGGGTCGTGCATGAACCAACATATCGTCCTCGTGACAGGATCAAAAATCTGAGTGAAAAATCGATATCTTTGTTGTTTATTGAATGCAGAGACACGTCCAGTGAAATGTCCACCGCCTCCAACAACGAAGAAACCTCTCCAGCTGGACTCCAAGATGCTGGTTCTTGCGCCATTGACGTCAAGTCTCGTCAGAATCACGACATCAGCCAGCTCCTGAAGGAAGAGAAAATCGCCAAAATCCTCGACCTCACAGCCAAAATTGATCTATACACCAACAACATCAGAAACACCAAACGACTCTACGACAAGTACGACAACGAAAACCAGTACCTCCAGGACTACATTGGCACTCTCATGAATAGTAACGAAATCAGGAAGTAATTGCTAACTCGGGAGTGTGTTTTGTGATTCGGTTTTATTTTTTTCATTCTTGTCCACATGTACATTTGCAACCTTTAACGAGCCATTAGCCCAGTTTGCACCAGTTTTGAGCCGAACTTGCTCTAACCAATGTTGTTTGTCATCTTCGAATGAGTCCAACCAAGTGGTTAGCCGAAGCAATTGAACAAATTCTGAAAAATCTGGGGTTTCACTTTTTTTTTGTGCCCTATATAACTAGACCACAAACATCATTACTTTTTTTTTTTCTCTTTTTTTTTTTTTTCGTAACCACAATTTCAGGTGGCTACCAAATTTGGCTGCAAACTGCTCTGGACCCAAATCTACTTCTTACAGAACCAATACTTTCCTCTTAAGGAACCAGAAATCGCTGCCGCTACAAGCAAACCCGAAACAGTTCCACCATACTATTTGGCTGCCAAAAATAGCCCAAATTTCCATCCTCTAATGTTTGACGACGAAAACAGCGCCATGGAGCAAACAACACATCAAAACTGGCACAATTCGGTCCAGCCCTTAGCCCTGGTCCATCCCAATGTACCCCGGTTTCCCACTACCCCGTTGAAAACTCTTTTTGGAGAAGGACCCGCAGTTAGGTCTTCGCTTGACCATGATATTGAAGCGGCTAAGGCAAGACTTCAAAGGTTCAAAGATGATAACGAGGAGGTAGAGGAAGTCTTCTACGAAGCTTCTCCGGTATTTCCTCCCCCTGAAGCTCCTGGATTTGAACCGACTCTACTAACAGAGTCTCTTAAACCATGCGTTGAAGCCTACATCACCAGCCATATGGACCGGCCACTTCTTCCCGACGATGCTCCGTTGGTGCTAGAAGGCGTGGATGGAGAGTTTGACTGGTGTCCATTGGCTAATTTGGTCGATCTCGCTAGTCTGGACTACGAGATCACCTTGCTCCGCATCTGGGAGTATGAGTTGAACGCTTTAGACGGTGACGAGAGTGACCTCGGCCCCGAGCTTTCATTCGGGGCTCGCTTAACAGAAGGATTCAAGGTGTTGGGCTCCTTCATAAAGAGGTCGGTGGTCGGCATGACGGAAGAAGAGTACTGCAAAAGGTATCCTTGGAGCCAGTTCACGAGGAGTCCTGGCGAGGCCTGAACGAATAAAGAAAAAGCAACCCGACTAATGAGAGCGGAATGACAATTCTTCTTATGCTATCTATTCCATGTATTGAAAAAGGTTTTATACCGTCACAATTGTAATTTCGTTTGAATTATATCTACACTGAGCACTCTGAATCTTCCCGAGTTTCTATGCTATGTACTGGCCCAAGGGAACAAGATTGATGCTGTCATCTTTCTCCAATTCCCTTATCGTATCTCGCTTAATCTCTATCTTCTTTAAATCACTTTTCAACAAGGTATGAGCACAGTACAATGACGTAGCTGACCATGCTCCGATTGTCATCTTTCCACTATACTTTCTCAGGCTTAATTGTCTTAATTCCTGAAGTACTCTTGTTTTGAACCCAGGTATTTTCGTAACTCCCCCATCGAACACCACATTCTCCAGTAGCTGGGTCCGAAGATCGACTTCTGTGCCCTCTACTATCTGACACACAGTCTTGGCCAAATTCCGTTCGCTGGCGAAAAACATGGATTCTATGACCTCATACCGTATTCTGCCTGGTACTTTCACCGATTCGATGATTTCATAATCTTCTGCCTCTTCCAAAGTGTCCTGAGGCCGAACAAATACCGCTTTTGTGATAAACCGGTCGATTATTTGGAACAAATCGGCACTCTGGAGTAAGTTTTCTTGCAAGGTATCATCTTCTAAATCTATAATCTTCTCGATGATACGGTAATGGAGACTGTAGCCAGTTTGAAACTTATCGTCTCTATAGGAATGCTCCTTTAATAGTCTCAAGTCAAAGATCAGATCTATCTTAAGCGAAGACCAACCTATGCTGATCACCAACCCGTTTCTGAGATTAGCACCAATCAATGTCATTATCGAAGATGGCTGGTACATTACCGATTTGATTCTCAAGTCAAATAGGAGCATCTTACACAACTTATAGTTTTCCAACAACGATGCGTCATGGATCAAAATGACCTTACACCTGGTTGGCAGTAGGAGGAGATTTGTAGAAAGAAGTGACTTTATGCTTCGATGTAGCTTCTGACTTGGCCATTGTGCTGCAGTTAGGTCTTGTTGGTGTATTTCTGCTACGCGGCACAACACCGGGTCCGCCTGTATCGTTTCCTTGAGCAATTGACGTTCATTGTGGTCTAGAGAGTAGTTCGACACGTCTAAATATGGGGGGAAGCTCTCTTCGTTGGGGGTAGATTCTCGTGTTGTTGGCACGGTGATGGTGGGATGCGGTTCACCAACATATCCAATGCTTGTAAATCTTGATCCTAGATCAAGAACTATAGGGATATACTCATTAGACATGTATCATTAGGTACGAATGGAGGTTGTGACTAAAGCAGAAAGAGTGCTGAGAAGTGAAATCTCAAAAAAAAAAAAACAATTGAGATCATAATAAATCTCAGAAATTGTCCGAAAATGGCTGAAAGTGTGAATTAATGTCAAAATGACAAAATGTCCATGTCAAATGTCAAAATGTCGAAAAATTCGAATTAGTAGTCGTGCCTTCACTCATAAAATATCTAATTTACACTCTATACAATAAATAGTCTCTCCTAAAGCAACTCCAAATCATCATCATCCATGTCCATGAAATCATCTGGCACTTCCTCTTCTTTGACCTCTTCTGCCTCAACGGCCTTGTGCTGGTGCTTGACTTGGAACTCTTCTAGTTGCTCTATATTCCACACAGATACCCCCTCTTGGTCCTTAGGATTGGAAGGTTGGGCCAAGTTCCTCAAGAACTTCTTCGCCGTGGCTAACGCCATATCTGTTGACAAGTTGGTGTCGGAGTCATAGAGCGCCTGAGCAATCCATTTGGGTAATTGTCCTCGCTTACTATTGAATCTTCGATCTGCCAACACCATGATACCGTAGTCATCTTTCCCCCGGAGAACTCGCCCTAAACATTGGGCTGCATGCCTCATGGCATCGAAAGATAAGAAGTCGTTTTCTCTGATTTGAAAATGATCTCTCAAGAACTCCAATCTTGCTTTCAAGATTCTGGATTCTGTGTATTGGAACGGAATACCAATCATCAATACAGTTCTACCATAATGATGGTCAAAATCAATTCCTTCGGATACTTTCCCACGAGCAACCGATAACAATACCGCCCCTCTACCATTCGAACAAGCCTTTCTGTAAGTTTCCAATGCCAACGAAGTTTCTTGCGCATCAGGCGTTTCCACGAGAATCAACTTATACTTCCAAACTTCGTCCAATACTCCCATGCTCTGCCACATAGAGATAATCGACTCCATGTAAAGATACGAGGGGAAGAACACCACCATCCCATCAGGGGTGATTTTGGAGAATTCAATCAATAACGAACCGTAGTTTCTCACCACAGAGGGATCGTTCCTGATCTCGAATCGAGACGAAATAGACACCTGATCCGATCCTTTGGTGACAATCATGGGCAAAAATGATCTTCGGGCCAATGTCATCGAGTACGACTCTTGAACCACGGTCTCAAAATTCAACATCTTCGGGTACATGTCCAAGGGAGAAATGGTTCCCGAAGTGATGATCACAGAGGAGAATCGGTCAAAGACCGGCTTTATGGCAATCGACGCATCCAAACAGGTGAAATACAAGACGGGGTTGGGCACAGTAGAACCTTCTGACTCGAATGGTTCAAGAATTAACTGGAACCCGGTATCGTACGTAGACACTAAGGTTGCGAAGGTGGCGATATCCTTCAAAGCGGTGAAATCCTCAACTTCTGTCAACTCCAAAGTCCTCACCAATAGAGAAAGCCGCTCCGAGCAGAACCGTAATGGTTTTTTGTCGATAAATGTAAGCTCTTTCAAATGCTGTAGGAAACTAGTCGGGGTTTCACTAATGACATGAAGCACCTTCATTCTGGTTTTAAGATACTCAATAAACCTCTTCAAGAACGAAATGAAATGCTCGGCCTTACGAATGTTTCCTGGTATGGCTTCGTCAAGTAAATCTTGGGGTAATGTTGGATTGGCCATGAACAATTCCTCATCTCGGGCGATTTCTGCCTCTCGTAGCCCCTCTACAAGTTTCTCGTACTCATTCTGCAATTTGGCACTATCCTGGGCCTTCATGTCTTCCACGGCTTCACTCAACTTATTTGCTCCTCGCGTGGCTCGTTTTAGGATATCGTCGGTCAAGTCCAAAGATAACGACTCGATACAAACGTTATCGATGTTGTGGGCTTCGTCAAAGATAACTATACTGTCTTTAGATAGTTCTCGCGACACTCTTTCGGCGATCTTGGGGTCCAATAAATAATGATACGAGTAAATGATGATGTTGCAGAAGGGAATCATTCTTCTCACGGTAAAATAGGGACAAGTTCCTTCGAATTTGCAAAATTTTAGCAAAGCATCGAAAGAATACACGCCTGGTGGGATGAGATTATGCTGTTCATAGTCATACAACTTTTCATGGAAACTACACAAGCTGTCGACCTCTGGATTGGTAGCATCTTCTGGGTTAATGGCACCTTCTTCGATTTTCTTCTTTAGTTGTCCATTGGTGATTCGACGACATTTTTCATCCACCACTGTTCCCTTACGTTCCTTTGAGATGGTGGGATGCAAACATAAGTTTTTTCTACTAGTTAATCCGAGTCCTCTAAAGTCTTCCACGTACCCTAGCTCTTGGGATCTGAAATCCATCAAAGTATGCAATTCAATCAACGCCTTTTCAATCTCGGACATCGTACGCGAACAATAGACGATCTTTCGATGCTCGGGATAATGCATTTGGTATGCAACCGTCAACGACAATAAAGAAATGGTTTTACCAGTTCCTGAAGGCATTTCTAGAATACAGTTTCCCCCCACGTCTAGCGTTTTCTTGATGTCACACATATACGCGTACTGCTCAGGATAGATCCTGGGGTACGGGAACAACACCGGCAAGTCATCGATGTAGAACTTCATGGTGGCGTCGAGAAACAAAAGAGTAGCAAGGTCAGCGTGCCAGGCGATTATACAAGAGATGATTTAACCATCGCCAAACTACACCCGTACACCAAACTCACAATTTGCATCCGTACATTCTATAAACAAGAACTCTTACCGCCAAACTTGTCTAGTATCAAGCCGGCGAGCTTTGGGTAAATAATATCCGACGAATTCCCACTGACGGTGTGGTAGATGGCCCGGGCCGAGTAAAACTCCTTCAACGACTCGATCTCGCGGTTGTACTGGTCCAATCGTTTCTGGAAGACTGCTGCGGTGTCGTCCTGCCGTTTTGATAAGGGCTCGCCGGTGACGTCGTCTTTAAAGGGCACCTTGGGCGGGTTGTAGTCGAGGTTATAGATTCTGCCACTGGGCAAATGGACCCATCTTGCCTCTATTCGCTCCAAGATCACTGATTGGTCGACGTCGAGCTCCACCACAAGGTTTAGGGTGGCCTGGTGAGGCAGGAGCACCTCATCTAATTGCCGGGCCTGATTGGCAGTTCTGGGGAAACCGTCCAATATCCACGACGCTTGTTGGTGGAGCCAGTTGGAGGTGCGTAGATGATTGGTGATCAAGCCCACCATGGTCGAATCCGGTACCAATTGGCCGGCTTTAATGTACTGTTGGGCTTCGGAGCCTATGTTGGTTCCCTGTGAAATTTGGGTCCGTAAAATGTCTCCCGAAGATAGAGTGTGTAAGTCAGGAAACTGCTTGAGAAGCTTCGACGTTTGGGTTCCCTTGCCTGATCCCGGGGCTCCGAGCAACAACAACCGCAACGGTCTTATCAACGACATAGGGCCTGAAGGAGGAAGAAAAATGTTGAGAATTTCACGGTTATTATGGTCGAGCTGATAATGCGGAGGAAAGGAAAAGCACGGGCCGATACTGTGAGGGCGCGGCAGAGCGAAATCACACGGACGGAAAAGTAACCGAGGATTGGGCCCGCACAAGACCAAGCAGACGGAACAGTCAGCCGAGGATTGGACCCGTTCCTCGCACCACGGGCTGGGGACAAAACACCCATACCTCCCGTTTCTACAATAGAGTACTCTGGAAAATATCTAATAATACACACTTATTCGTCGTCCTCGTCGTCTTCGATGATTCTTCTCTTCTTTCGCTGTTGACTCTCCTCCACTTCCTCAGCGTCTTCGTCTATCGGGCTCTTCTTTCGGTACTTTGCATCCCCGTCGCTCTTCACCTGTCTCAATCTCTCAGCTCCTCGGTCGAATTCTTCCTCATCGTCGAACCCAGGTCCGTCGTCGTCTTCTTCTTCCTCAATTTCCTCTTCGTCATTAGCTACGAAATCGTCCTCTTCGTCATACTCATCGTCTCCATAGGTTCTGGCAAACCTTTGGTAAGAAGGCTCCTCTAAATTCTTGCCATATCCACCTACAGCCGGACTTCCTGTTCTCTCTAATCTTTCTTCTTGTAATCTTCTTCTTTGCTCTATTTGACGCTTGAGCTTCAACGACTTCCTCTCATTTTCATCAGCTAATTTCTGCTTCAATAACGGATCATTGTCGGTGATGGTATTGAATATCTTGTCTTTCTTCTGAGTAATCTTAAGTGCTTCGGTCAACTTCCGGTGGGTAGAAGTAAACGTAGAAGACGGTAAGAGATTCGCTGTCTTATTCAATATGGAATCGTTCTGTAATATTTCATAATTATCATGACTTTTCACCAAAAAGCTATCGGTGGTAGGTAAACTCTTGAAATCAAACATTTCATTACCAACTTTTAATGAAATTGAACCATCATCCCACTCAATGAAATGGGCATTGGATTGTTTGATAATTTCATCATTCCCACTGTTGGAATATCTCCATCTTATGGTATTTTCATTCAACAATTTCTCGGCAATCAAGTCGTTCTTCACTTGTTTGGCGTCCATCGAACTATTAGACCTGGCTTCTGCATTCTGACGAACTTGGTCCTTGAATTCATTAGGATCAAATGGATGCGCTTCAACATTCAAGAAAACAGGTACTTTGATCGCATACACATCGTCCTCAAGCTTGGCCGATATAGCATGACGAGGCAATGATAAATCAATGGTTTTTAGTTCAGCATCGTCTTCTTCTTCTTCCTCTTCAGTTGCACTTTGTTGTCCATCATCATTTGCTTTGGACTTGGAAAACTCGTCATCCTCGCCACTTCCAAACAAGTCATCAACCTCCTCTTCGTCGCTGGGATTCCGTTTGATTTCTTCCTCCGACATGATGGTTATATTAAGAACTGGCTGGCTGGTGAATGAACAGTGAAAAATAGCGTCAAAAAAAAAGAAAAAAAACCGTGCACCATGTAAACCCATACACCAAATAACAATACTAACATAAATCTAGCAGATGGTCCAGATTATTGATAGATACACTGAGATATCAATTTGTTATACTACAGTATATTAAAGCACGGATTAGATAGAAGTTGTCAGAGAATGATAATAAAACATAGAGTACAGCACGCAGAAAGAAATATATAAAACAGGCAGAAGAAAGGAGAATTCATGGGACAATAGCGATCTTGTTTCATTGAGTATCTTTGGGTAATAACATCCACATCCTTTATCAACGGTATTCCGTTGAGCTTTGGTGTCATTGTGGTTGTTTTATTCCATCACTATGGCGTACCTTTTACATCAATTTATCATTGGCTTATCCATTGATTGTATTTCGTATAGTAGATCATTGCTCTTCTTGAATCGCTTGTGCAGAAGGAGTGGATACAATTATGGACACGTTTGGAGGTGGGAGCGGGTCTTTAACTGAAGAAGAAGCTGGTTGTTCGTGATTCTGAGGAGCAGAATTTTGAGAGCTCGAATTCTGGGGAGTAAAGGCGAAATCAAAATCAGAGCCGGCGTAATAATCTCCATTAAGTTTCAAAGACTTTTGGAAATTTAAATCATCGAGTTCATCTCCAGTATCCTTATTCGAATCACAGTCAGTCACTTCATATTCGTTGTCGGAATTATCGAAATCAAGATGATCATTCTTATCACCAGAGGTTCTTCGATTGTAGCCAATCAAGTCATCGTGCTGGCTACTGGAAGATAACGACTTGCTATGCCTTCTGGATGAGGCCACTGGAGGCTTGTTTAAAAGAGACGGAGAATTGGCTCGGTATGGATGGGTTGACTTGGGAGACGTCCCTGGAGTAATCAGGCCAGACTTGCCAGTGGGTTTGTCAAGACTTTCTTGTTGTTTTTCAGATGTTGCAGAGGGCTCCTCTTTTTTGTCATTATTTTGACGTTGACTGGAACTACCATGATCTGGGAGCAATTTATAGGCGTATTGGATCAAAAATTCCACTACAGACTGGGACAAAGCATACTCCACAGGGTCCATATCATGGTTTGGATGAGACAAGATCGAGGGCTGGAAGATGGCTGCCAAATTACGTGAAGACATCAAGTTCTCCTGGGAATTGTTTTGCACCATCGCAAGTAAATCCAAGATGTAGAACAACAATTGTTTGGACAAATTAGGCAAATCATCAACCATATCTTTAAATTCTCCAATGGCTTCATGAACGTCTCTGGTTAGTTTTTTATAGTTTTTCGATTTGGTTCGGGCCTTTTTCAATTTGGCATCGATAATTCGAGTTTCATTAGTTTCGTCATCTACGGGTTTCTGTTCTGGAGATATATCCGAGTTGGATACTTGTTGCGACAAGTGGGTTTGCGAGGGTTTTGGGGTATTACTGTTGGAGTTGTTGAGTCTTCCTATGTTGGCTTCAGTCAATGGTTGAGAGTCAGAATCTAACAATTCGACGGGAGTTTCCGGTGGAGGAGGCACTGGGGAGGAAGATGATTTTAAGGATTTATTGGGATATTCAGCCTTGTATTTCATGTAGTTGATGATTCTTGGTCTCTTTCTCAAAGGGTCTCTGAACTCTTCGTATAGTTCCAATGGGATAAGAGGCTCGGGCAATGCATTCAAGTATCTTCTCAAGATGGAGGCAGCATCGTGGACGGTAAACCCATCCCAATTCAAGTTCTTCCCGAAATCTGGAGGAGTATTGAATATCACTTGGAGTTCCTTCAATCTTTTGGACGAGCCTCCTACACGAAAGATGCCTTCCACAGTCAACCCGTTATTCTTCAAGTAAACCCCACATTTGGCCACCACGATAGGAATCTTCCCGTACTGTAAGACCTGGTCGTTTGACTCGTTGGTAAGGATTGATATTTTGGCAGCCGCTTGGCTGATGGCCTTTTCTAGATTAACACCGAAGTATTTGCTGTTTTCGTCCACTAGTGGGTTGTGTTGTAGGAAGGAGTCACGATGTTGCCTTATACTAGCTGATTTTTCTGACTGATTCAAGGAATTCGACCGGACGCGGTTGACGTTGTTGGCCGAACGAGCCTTGTGGTTGAGGATAGGACGCAAGAACTCCTGATGGGGGGACGACAGGGTGAAAAAGTGATTGCTGGGGGTGGAGGCGATGTGATTGGTGGTAGTGGTGGTAGTGGTGGTGGAGGAGGAGCCCTGAGGAAACGGTATAAGTTGGTTGGTGTTACTATTGTTGGCTGACGAGGATAATATTGATTTGGAGGGGGATTTGGAGTCAGTAGTTAAGAGTTCATTATCGGAGAGTTCATTAACGCTTTCATTAGACATGAGGCTGCCTCGTTTGAGATTTTTGACCCATCCGAAGATCGAAGTTCGGTTGGTGGGAGACAGCGAGTGGGACATGGGGAAAATAATGATAAAAGAACGACGGAAGTTAAATTTTATGGTTGTATTCCCTCTATTTTGTTTTTGGCGTTTAGACGAGTTTGGAGGGAGGGAGAAGACGAGGCCGAGAAGGGAGGAGGGAGAAGATTGATATTCGTAGACGGTTCGCGGTTGGTCAGATGGGCGTAAACTGCTCGTATGAGTGACCGAGGTAGAGGTGGTATTCGAAGGGTAACGACACTCAGGGAGCAATCAAGGAATTGGTGATTGATTGAGATAAAACGGTACTGGATTGTTGATTGTGGACGAAAAAACAAAAAAATACCAGTTTAGCTCGAGAGAAAAATGTCAAACACAAAAAGCGAGCAGGGCCAGCAAAAACGAGGGAGACAGAGAACTGGCAGAAGGAAGAGACAAAGGAGGAAGAAGGAGAAAGGAGAAAAGAGCAACGGGGAGCAGCACGAGCAGGTACGAAGCAGGTACAAGCTGAGTTAGGCTGCAACAGGGAGTAAGGGGTGTGCAGAGATGTGCAGTTGGGTATACTGATACTAGACCGTTGAATAGGGTGGGCAGGGAGTGGGACGGGCGTGGGAGCGCAGACAGAAAATGGGCAGAGATAGCGTGCTAAATCTAAAAATAGCTGCCCGCGATAAAAATAGATGGCGCCAAGATGGGCCCCAGATCGGAGGAGATGAGGGGGGGAAGGTGGCAAACATAGGCGCTTATTCTGTAGGTGACGAGAATACGATAGCAACAGTGTATCAGTCATGACATTAATGTCTGACGCCAATTTATTATCTGGAGCTGTTGTTTGTATGTCTGCGACATGCCGCAAAGAATCCATTGACGGGGCGCTGTCGGTACGACAGTTGATTTTTGTCGGGATTTGTGTGTCAGAAAATTGTGTGGAGTAAGACATTTGTCTGCGTCGCCTGTCCAACGGTTTTCCGTCCGCCCACCGTTTGGTGTCTGCCAACTATTTGTTGCCCAACAACTGTTAATTGTCTGCCAATTATTTATTGTCCACAGCTGTTTTCTGTCTCTGTCCGCTTGTCGATTGTCTGCAACTGTCTGTAGCTATCTGCACCCGTTAATGTCTGACATGAGGTTCTCTCACACTTATAGTTGTTCCTTTCTCTCCATTACTGGTCTACAGACTCCACCATCATAATAGTTTGTCTTCTTCGTCTTCTTCACCCTCTTCGTCTTCTTCGTCATTAACACGTCTACGCTCATCTACAGTCTATATTGCGCACATATTTACTTTATTGCACATATTAGCTCGTTATCAACTGCATGAATCAGCTGCACGTCCATCTGCACCCTAAAATGCACATGTCACCGCACTGCTGCACATACTAACCTTACAGTACCTATTTATCGACCCTCAGTTCAATTGCACGTAGTTACCGGGAAATTGTCCCGTTTGACCGTTGTATCTCCCGGTCCACCAGCCGTTGGCATCGGTTGTCCTGTCCACGATCTCAATCACAGCCCCGGCAGTAAACGTCAAGTCTCCCTGGGCCTGCGCATTGTAGTCATATAATGCGGTACAGGTTTGTGCCCCAGGTACAGCCGGAGCAGTGGGGGGAGCAGTTGGTGGAGCTCCGTACGCTGGAACTGCACCATAGGCAGGAACAGCAGCAGCAGCAGCACCACCATAGGCAGGAACAGCAGCAGCAGCAGCACCATATCCAGAACCAGCGGTGGTTTGAGGAGAAGCGTAGCCTCCGTAGCCAGTATTGGCGGGAGAAGCAGCAGCAGGAGCTTGGCCGTAAGCACCATATTGCGCAGTAGGCGATTGGTAGCCAGGACCCTGAGGACTCTTATAGTCTCCGTAACCCCCTGTGGCTGCTGGTGCACCAGCTCCGGCTGAGTACGCAGGCAATTGTTCTCCATTTGCAGCAATAGGCGAACCCGGTGCGCCTCCATTTGCAGCCGCCATCATCTGATGTCTTCTACGAGTGGCTTCTAATTTACTCTTCGCATGGCCCACTTTGAAGTGAGTTATACCAATAGCATCAGCCTGTTCTTCAATATCACCCTTTTTCAAGTGATAGGCTTCAACAATGTCGCTTTGTAAGTCGAAGTAGGGTATCTTCAATTCTTCCATTCTCATGTACAACGTATAGAAAATGTTCAATTGCATGTAGTAGAAACTAACAAACAATGGGTTGATGAAATCAGACTGCATTTGAAACAAAATTGGGAGCTCTTGTTTCAATAACTCATTATAGTAATCATACTCTTGTTGAGCCACTTCAACTGAAGCTTGTGCAGAGTACATTTTCTCCTCGTCTTTAGGAGTTCGTTCTTTCTTATCTTCATATTTTTTGAGGGTTCTCTTATGACGATCCAAGTCCACCTGCTTGTGATCCCTCTTCGTGGCCATTTTTCGGATCGATTGAATCACCTTCAAGAGCTCCTGTGCCGGGTTAACGATTCTCTTTTCAATCAACTCCAAGTCTGGCTTCAAAGTCTCCTTCAATTCCTTTACCACCTCCCGATACTGCTCGGCTGCCTGGATCCCCTCGGGGTTATCCTCTTGCACCGTGGAACTGGGATCACTCAATCTTCCGCTGATGGGCTTGTAAATCTCCTCGATGGCCTTACTGAAGTCAATCTGGTAGTCCAACATCCCGTTGACGGCACTAAAGTATCTCGTGGACTCACTGCTGAGCTTCTTGGTCTCAAGTTCCAACTCCTTGAACCGCCTCTCGGCATCCTGATACACGGGGTCAGTGGTGACTTCCCCCATGTTCATCTTCTGACGAAAGTTTTGGGGGGCCCTGACAATCGTCTTCTTAAGTCCCTTGAACGACATTGGCGCTTGCTGATTGATTAGGGAAACAGTTGATGCTGGTAGATTCTGTTTTCCTCCTTTTTGGCCCGTCGGAATTGGCAGGATAGAGGTCGTGCCCGTGCCCAGGTCACACAATTTGTCTGGTGCACGGGTGTGACGTATTTGCACCCAAAATATGGGGACAGAAGAAAGCAGCAGACAAGCGATGGGAGTGGTTGCAAAAGATGGCATTCACTAGATTGAACATGGTTTTTGATGGGGCTGTCACTGGAGGAGTGCTCAGGTGGGGGCTTGTTCCTGGGTTGGTAGTTAAGTTAGCCGTTTGTTGGGTATTGGACTTGGTTTTGTTCTTGCTCACGATTCCGTTTCGGGTGATGAGGGCAGCAGCCCATCCATTGCAGTTACAACAGGGAATTGACAAAGAGATTGAGACATGGAGGAGTATAAACGTCAAGTATAGTAGGAAAACGTCGTTTCTTTGGCACCGGGCCGAGTATATTGTGGACCGGTATGTTTTCCATGCTCCGGTGTGCATCATGAGCAAATTAGGGTACAGACCCAAAGGAGGGTATAAGTTTAAGGACATTCCGCTAAGCAAGACCGAAGGGTTCAGAGAATGGACTGAGCTGGTACCGGAGCAGGTATCGAAGCAGGTGCCATTGAAGCAGACGCTGGTAGTGGACAAGCGACTCCGGCCAGAAAAGGCCCGGCCCAGGAAAATCAAATGGCTGCAACAGCGCACCGATGCCGTACTAAAGACACCAAAGGAAAGGGTCAGTACAGACATTCCGTACCAAACTACAACCGGGCCTCATCCTCGAACCGTTTCGAACCCCGTAGAGTTGGTGCTAGCAAAGCTGTCGCCCATGGCATGGGCCGGTGCCACCCGCAGTACAGTGGCTGGGACGGGCGGTGGACCCGCAAGCCCACTGAGTTCACCAATGACTTTTTCCTGGTGCTTCTTCGCGAGGACTGGCACGAAGATGTTGCCGCTAGCACCGGCCGCAGCCAGTACTTCAACACCGACAAGACTTTGATGATGCTAAACACCGACATGGAGCTTGTCCGCGACCCGGGCTTTAGGCACTGGGTCGAGGTTTACACCGACAGCGGGCACTTTCGCCGGAGTTTTTCTGCTGCGTTCGCGAAGTTGCTCGAGCTAGGCGTGAGACGGGACGAAACGGGGGCGGTCCTCTGGCGAGAGTAGGCAGAGAGTGGGCCGAGAGTGGACAGAGTAGGCAGAAGTAGGCAGAGCAGACGGAAAATAAGCGGCCACCATCGGATCTTCACTCCACCAGAAAGCTACCTAACTCCCGTCTTTCATACCCCGTCCGTCCCCTGTCCATTCTGGTCCATTCTGGTCCATTCTGGTCAACTCCCTGGCCCCCTCCCAATCGGTCCCCGCCTGTTCGTATCGCCTGCTAGTGCTCCTGTTCCCCACCCGTGCCTCCGGCCGTTTCCGACCTCGTGACTGCAAAAAAACTCGGGCTCGCAAATGGCAACATTACAAGTGAGAAAAAAAAAAAAAAAAGTTACGCCATTTATCAGCAGCTCGTCCTCTTGGGAAGCACTGGTTTCGTATAGAAAGCATATAGAACACCAATAGACAGACAGACAGACAGTCAAATATAACTCCAATGTCAGTCCAGCTCAAAATCCAGGACTTCGACGTGTTCCCCGAAAGCGGGTTCTTACCAAGCAAGTTCCCTCTTACTTGCTTGTCAGACGCCTACTTCCAGCCGTGGGAAAGTCTCGTCAACAACCTCCCCTCGTTGATCCTCACCAAGCGTATCAGGACCTTGGTCGATAAGTTGCCACAGTTATCCGCCGCCAGACTCACCTCCGACGAAGAATACAGAAGAGCATACCTGGTGCTCGGGTTTTTGGCCCATGCTTATATATGGGGAGTTAACGAACCCACCAACAAACTCCCTCAACAAATCGCCCAGCCATTGATCGAGACCGCCGAGTACTTGGGGCTTCCTCCGCTTGCCACCTACGCCGGGTTGATCTTATGGAACTTCAAAGAAATCATTCCCACCGGTACCGGGCCGGAGCACTTTGATTTGGATAATTTGACCACCATCAACACATTCACCGGCTCTATAGACGAAAGTTGGTTTTACCTCGTCAGCGTCTACTTCGAGTACAAAGGCTCGTTTGCTATTAAGACCGGAATGGAAGTCTTGAGGAACATCGCCGATAATGACATTCCTACGTTGATCAGCAACCTCCAGAGTCTTGCCGAATCCATTGACGCTTTGGGCTCAGTTCTAATGAGAATGGAGGAAATGTGTGATCCTCATGTGTTTTACTTCAGAATAAGACCCTATTTGGCCGGGTGGAAAGGCATGGCCGATGTCGGATTGGATAAAAACGGAGTAATCTACGGAAACGAACCCAAACCAAGAAGTTACGCTGGGGGCTCGAATGCCCAGTCATCGTTGATCCAATTCCTAGACGTTTTACTCAGCGTCAAACATCATTCCACCGGAGAAAGACCGGCTCCTCACGAACCATCCAAAGGAGATGCTCCCAAAAACGCTTTTATGAATGAAATGAAGGAATATATGCCAGGAAAACATCGTGACTTCTTAAACAAACTTGAGGAAGTTAGTAATGTGAGAGATTTTGTACTTCAAAACCAACAGTCGCACCCAGAGTTGGTCTTGAGTTACGATGCTTGTTTGGCGATGTTGAAGGCTTTCAGAGACAAACACATACAAATTGTTACCAGATATGTGGTCTTGCAAGCAAGACATGCTAGCAAAATGGGTTCCTCATCGACTTTGAGATCGGGGTTGGCCAAATTGAAAAAGAAGGGTGTGGAGGAAAAAGGTACGGGAGGTACGTCTTTGTTGCCATTCTTGAAACAATGTAGAGATGAAACTGGGGATCCTGCTGCTGGTTCGTGGGGTAGAAGAATACTCAGTGATGGTGTGATGAGATTGAAGTACTCCAAGCTGAATGGTATCAATGAGGACTAGGAAAGATGGAGCTGAAGACTACCGGTGGTAGTACGTGATAGTACGTGATAAGTCCTGATAAGACTTGATAGTACACCTCTATGCGGATTCAAACCGCTAGGCATCCTCTTCTCCTACGGTAATTTCGTACTACCCATTCCCGCATTAAACTCTGTACATTCTTCAATTCTTGGTGTAGTAAATAAAAGTTCATAGTTTTGCATCTAACGTTTTTTCTTTTATGCGCAGGAAAAAAAGATTTTCAAAAATTTCAATCCTCTCTTCCATCAGACGACATTTATGTTCAGTAGGCTTACAACCGCCATAATAAGAAACAGAAACATAATAAGAATGTCTACCGAAGCGTCCTCTGCTGCTGCTACTGCAGCTTTGTCGACCCAAGCTGAAAAGCCAGCTCAACCAGCTCCACCAACTCAAAGCAAGAAATCAAGCAAAAAGTCGAAGAAACAAG
Source organism: Isabelozyma rhagii (assembly GCA_003708185.3). NCBI lineage: Eukaryota > Fungi > Ascomycota > Pichiomycetes > Serinales > Metschnikowiaceae > Isabelozyma > Isabelozyma rhagii. Next base: position 42,296 of record PPNO03000024.1, read on the forward strand.
ACCAATTCTTGTTGAAGACCCCTAAAGGTACCAAAGATTGGGGTGACAAAGATATGATCATCAGAGAAGCCATTTTCGGGTCATTGTCGTCATTATTCAAAAGACACGGTGGTGTAACTATCGATACGCCAGTCTTTGAATTGAGAGAAATCTTAACAGGAAAGTATGGTGAAGACTCGAAATTGATTTATAACTTAGAGGATCAAGGAGGTGAATTAACTTCTTTGAGATACGATTTGACCGTTCCTTTCGCCAGATACGTGGCATGTAACAACCTCAGCAGCATCAAGAGATTCCACATTGCCAAAGTATATAGAAGAGACCAACCAGCAATGACCAAAGGTAGAATGAGAGAATTTTACCAGTGTGATTTTGATATCGCCGGTAACTACGATGTCATGATTCCAGACTCCGAGATCTTGAAGATCTTGTGTGACGGATTGAATGGATTAGGAATTCAAGACTTCAAAGTGAAGTTGAACCATAGAAAGATCTTGGATGGTATATTTCAAGCCTGTGGTGTGAAGGAAGAGGACGTGAGAAAGATCTCTTCTGCAGTGGATAAATTGGATAAACTGCCATGGGAAGCTGTGAAGAAAGAAATGGTGGTGGAAAAGGGACAATCCGAAGAAGTTGCTGATAGAATTGGAGAGTTTGTTAAGTTGAATGGTTCTATCAGAGAAGTGTTGCAGTTATTGAGCCACTCCGAAGCCTTGAAGAGCAACGAATCAGCACAAAAGGGTATTGAAGAGATGTCGGTGTTGGCCGATTACGTCGATGCTTTTGAAATCGACAAATTCCTCTCGTTTGACTTATCCTTGGCCAGAGGATTGGACTATTACACTGGTTTAATCTACGAAGCTGTCACTGCTGCTTCTGCTCCTCCAACCAACGCTAGTGAGCTCAAAGCGAAGGCTACTCAAGCCAACAAAGAGGTTGAAGACGCTAGTGAATACGTCGGTGTTGGTTCTATTGCTGCTGGTGGTCGTTATGACTCCTTGGTGGGGATGTTCTCCAACGGAAAGTCGATTCCATGTGTGGGTATTTCTTTTGGAGTAGAAAGATTGTTTTCCATCATCAAGGCCAGAGCTGCCAAAAAACTCGAGAAAATCAGTTCTTCCGATACCGACGTCTTTGTTATGGCATTCGGGGGTGGTGAAGGCTGGAATGGGTTCTTGAAGGAAAGAATGGAGGTCTCTAGTAGATTATGGGCTGCTGGAATCAACTCTGAGTACTTATACAAGGCCAAAGCCAATATCCGTAAGCAATTCGACGCTGCTGAAAAGAGTGGTGCTTCCGTTGGGGTTATCTTGGGTAAAGAAGAATTCCCTGAAGGTAAAGTCAGACTCAAGGCTTTGGGACAGGGAGATGACAGTGACCAGGGTGAGCTTGTTAAGGTGGAAGACTTAGAAGAGGCCGTGAAAGCTAAATTGGCTTCTGTCCATCACGATGGGTTGAATGACCTTACTCGTTTGCTTTTGAACTTATAGAAATGCTGTAATAAAGAGTTTAGCGTAGGGGAAGTGTACTAGTACAATATCTGAACCTGACCTCATATAATAACTAATTTACACTATATACGAAAAAAAAAAGAAAATATTGAAGTTATTTAAAAGGACCTTAAATTATAATTTGTAAAATACCTGACTTTCATCTAAGAGGACTAAGCCCAGCCCACCTTTTTTTTTTATTGTTCCTACCTACATTATTCCTGGTTTTGGTCTTGTTTCTACCATCATTATTCCTGGTTTTGATCAAGACCACCTACCTTGTGGCCGTGCTTTTGCTTTCCTGATCTCTTAACCCGGTTCCACAACGTATTGATATCGTTGAAGCAGAACCACCAGATGACTCCACACCACGAGTTCACCTGAGGCAAAGGGTCGTAGAAATCAGCAGCAATTCTTCGAAGCTCTGGGAGTTTAGTCCAGGCAATGTAAGGGAAGTCATGATGTTCGTTGTGGTATCCTACGTTCCAGGTAAGCATATTCAACGACCCGTAGTAAGAGTAGGTTTCTGGAGGTGGAATGTCAATGTTTGTAGTTGATTCTGAGGTCTTTTGCTGTCTTGGTTTATTATTGTCGTTCAATACATAGTGCTCAGCGATAAAATGTCCAGCACATGGATGTAAAGAACCGGCCAAGAACGAAGACATGAGGAAGTAGAAAAACGTATACCACCCCCAGAATCTCACCATCAACACATCCACGCTGACCTCAAACAAAATGTTGAGTAAATGAATGTAGGTGAATTTGATTTGCGTAATGAACATTGGTCTTAAAGCGTAGAAGAAGATCTGGAATATAGCGAAAAAAACCTTGCCCAACACGTTAGAAAGGAAGATACCTTCGAACTTGGTAGGTAAATCGGTATCCAAGAACTCGTCTCCCATGAATTTATGATGAAGTTGGTGATAAGGCTGGAAAGAAGCCGAATAGGGGATTCCGATGGGGATATTGGTGAAAATAGCAAACAACTTGTTATGAAGGGGTTTTTTGAAAAGCAAGTTATGAGATAATTCATGAATAGCAAGGAATATCGCCTGGTTGGCGGTGGCTCCAATGACGTACGCCAAAGCGATGAACTTCCCGGTTAATGGATGGGTGTTGCGGAGATAGTAGGCCACGGACAATTGCAACAACACCACGCCAATCACATACCACTTCGTCTTGGGCTCGTACCCGGTCAACTTCCTCACCTCCGGGTGCTTGGCCAAGATCATCTTTCGGCGATTCAAATGGGGTTCCACATCGTTGGTCCAGTAGAACTCATTCAACACCTCGATGGGGGCATCGGCGGGCGGAGTATTGAACGTGAATGACTTGCTGGCGCCACGATGGGTGATGTCTCCGTTCATATCGGCAAATTGTGCAACTTCGGTGAATATGTCGACTCTGGGTTTCATGGAAGGAAATAAAAGTAGATTTGAATTATCTGTTATTAGCGAGAGAAAGAAAAAAAAAACAGAAAATAAAATCGTTTTTCTCGCTGCCATACTGTGCCTATTTGGGCGAAAATTTTCACCTGATTTCCTAAACGAACTAAACGACCAAAGTATGGGCCCACGGCAGCACGAGCATGGAAGGAGCCGTCGAGAGTCATGGTAATACAGGGCAGATAAAGGGACAGAGAGCTGGAGGGTACGGATCCAGATCGGATATGGGAGGTACGGATCGGGAATATCTGGAACTTGGCCTAATCCAGACTACAGTGCGCAAGAAATTTGGCAGCCATACTGATTCCTATATATATACTAGGGGATTCCCATCAAAAACTGTGATTGTTACAGGGGTGGAAGTTACAGATAATATAACGGGCTGACTACAGTGTTGCGGTGCCGTTAGTTTCGATATTGGGGATACTCGTTCAGCTGGCCATGAGGAGGGAACGGAGGGTTTTGCATTGGCCCAAAGTTCGAAAAGCCTTGGTTGTTTCCAAACAGTTGCATTCCGTTGTAGTAGGCACCCTGGGGGTAGGGGAAGCCCAAGTTCTGGTACTGGGGATACGCATTGAGCTGTTGGGCCGGAGGATATCCTTGGACCGGTTGGTTGGGGAACGGAGATTGGCCGGGGAATGGTGCTTGGTTGGGGAATGGAGACTGACCAGGGAATTGATTTTGATTGGGGAATGGTGCTTGATTGGGGAAAGAAGCTTGGTTGGGGAACTGGATTGGGAATACCGGCTGGTTTGAGAACACTGGCTGACTTGGGTGCATCATTGGGGTTTCGTTCGATGCCTTAGCAGGTATGGGAGAATTTGGCACTGGCTCTTTCCAAATGTTTAGAGAGCCCTGTACTGGAGGCAACGAAAAGAACTGCTCATTCTGTGAATCTTCAGCTTTTACTGTGGCATTATGCTCTGATTCTAGTACTAAGCTATCGACCATGTTCTGTAATCCCACTTCCCTTTCCTTCTCCAATTCCACCACCGGTCCTCCTTCCTTCTGCGAGTCCGCCGCTTCCATATGCTCACTCGAATCGTCCAAGACTTTCAATTTAATGGCATGACTACGGATAACATCCTCAAGACTCTCAATTGCTTCCTCTTCAGACTGTTCATCTGAAGAAACGGTCTCTGAAGGAGGACTTTGAGTGACTTCTGCCGCAGGACGCTTGTTAATCTCGGTGGCCCATGTTTTGGCCTTGGGCGCTGTGCTGTAAGTCGATGGTTCTTTCTTGACCTTGACCCTTTGTCCATGCTTCATTCCTTTTTGCTTAGCTCTGGTAGCCTCGGCCGGCTTTTTCGTAACAACGAATCGGAGTGACTCATTACTGAATTCCACATAGTCGCTAGATTTTAAGAGTTTCCAACCTAAGACGAGAACTGCTTGAAGCCTTGATTCTTGTTCATAGTGGTCAATTTCTCGTCTGATAACTTCATCCATAGCAGCATCGTCAGCACAAGTTTCGAGATCAGCTTCAATTTTCAAAGCAAGCGAATTGTCGAAAAATGATGGGATTTTATCAGCAAACCTATGCTCAGCATTCTGCGATTCGTTTCTTGCCTGGAAGTACACTGAAAAGTCTCCATTCACCAAATTGACGTTTCTTGATCTGAACAAATGGTCGTCTCTAAAGTCTTTGAACTGATACCCCAAAACAGAGAAGTCTTTTAATATCACATCCTCATGGAAAAAGTATGCTCTAGAAGGCCTTGTTATCGAGGTAAGGAGATCCATTACTTGAGACAGTAACTGGCTACTTGAAGCGTCGATATCCAAAGAATCCAATAATGAGTTTTGAAACGTAGATAAAATCTCCAACGATTGCTTCTTGGAGACAACATACTTCAAAAAGTCGGTATTTTCTCGGAGCCAATTTAACACAAATCGTGTGACAACTAAAACTTTCGATCTATGAACGTTTTCTTTGATCAATTGAGTGAAGTACGTGAAGCAATGGTCGAGATAACGTAAAACGAACCGGTTTAATTTGTCGCTTTCATCAGTATCCTCGGAAAGCTTTTGAAAACATGCCAATAAGATCAACTGTTGTAGATGAAGATCCATAGACTCGTGAGACTCAGGAAGAGAATTAAATAGATCGGTTGATACGGGATCTTGTTCTATCAGTTTGTTGAAACAAAGTTGAGAAAAATCACTTTCAACTTTTGTATATTTGATTTGCTTTACGATGAAGGGACCATTATGGTATACTTCTGGTAGATAATGATATCCAATCAAACATATAAGCATGGAGTTCAAGATTTCGTGGGTGATCGGTTTCTTTTCGTCCTGGTTATAAAAATCAACCACATAGTCGGTGAAGGCAAATTTTTTCTTCATAATATTGGAGAAGTTGCCTAATCCAAGAGTATAATTCGGGATTCTAGTGAAATTAGACCTCAAGAACCAGTAAATGGCATTAAATTTGTCGTCACAGAGGTTGTGAATGATTCCAATATGATTATATGGTTCATTTAGAGCTGGGATCAAAGCAATGCAATATTTATAGTATCTGATTGCCTTTCGATAAAAAGGCTTCATGAGAATTCCCTTGGACTTTGGAGTCAAGTTCTTGTATTTCCAGAAATTACTATTGGACAAGCATGGGTTTACGTAGGATAACTCGATAAACGATCTATGACGAGACAAATTGCCCAATGATAAGAGACAATGATGGATCAATGACAAGAAATTGGCTTGGATATCGGGCACAGATATGGGATAACAGGTTGCCGAAGGAGAAAAATCGAAATTTCGAAGAAAGAAAAGGGGAATTAGATCGTTTCTATACCGGGTTGAGAAATGCTTTAGTAAATTGGAATAAAACTGGTGGGCGTGTTTGAGGAATTTCGCAAGGTTATCATGAATCTTTCTGATTTCTACCGATTGTACCTTAAACGAAACCCGTTGTTCGGAGTTCTTTGTCTTGAGCAATTCGTTGATTTGGTGCAAATTTCGATCAAACAAGCTGGCCAATTCATGCTGGAAGTACTTGATGGTGGGATAATGGAATTTCAGCCAAAGAATCTCGAAATACTTGAGTGATGTGAACTCAATGGTGGAGTTTCCTGAGGATGATTCGACGCTCTGATAGTACTTATTGGAGTCAGAGAGGATCCAGGCCTGGAATTTCCCTTGGATATTATGGTTCATTCCGAGCAAATACGATTGGTCGGCAAACCTCCGACTAAGAAGCTCATCCAATGTGGCCTTCTGCAGCTCGATGTCGCTGGCAATGGCCTGGGGGAGGTGATCCATGGTGGAGAAATGGATCTGGATCTGTTTGGGGAAGAAGATAAAAAAGAAGAAAAAGATTCACTTTCTATGCTAGAGCATAACTATCTATTGCTGTTCTCGATGTTAGCTATTGAATGGCATAACTGACACCCTGGGCCTGGCAGAATTCTATAAATATATAGAGCTTAGCAATGCTTTTGAGGAAGTGAAAATTTCAAAGGTAAGCGAGAAAAAAAAAATGATGTCGGCACAAAACTAAAAAATGATTCTTGCAGACATGCACGACCGGCGGCAAAAAAGATGGCAAAAAACCTCCGACAGGCGTATATAAAGGAGGGATCCCCAGGCAAAGAAGAAGAGGAAAAGGAGGAAAGAAGAAGGAGTTTAGACAGGAAACTGACTATAAGCAGAAGGTAGCTTAGAGGGGAAAACAGGTTACAGGCAGAGTATAGGGTGTACGCATAGAATAGAATCACCGCATAGACCAAAACAGAGACCAGACCCCATAACAGAGAGAGCAGATAGCAGATAACAGGCAGCAGGAAGAGATCAGGCAGAAGCAAGATCTTACAATAAAAACCACACAGATAGAGATAATACAGTCACCCATACAGCCCATGACAGAAGAGTCGTTTCCCGTAAAGGTCTACGTCTACGACCTATCTCGGGGCATGGCAGCGTTATACTCTCCCATGATCTTGGGTACCCAAATTGATGCCATATACCACACATCGGTGGTGGTGTATGGCACCGAGTACTACATCGACCAAGGCATCAAGCACACCCCCCGCCCGGGCACCACCAAGTACGGCCTCCCGAAAGAGGTGTTGGATATGGGTCAAACCTTCGTCGATAAGGAGATCCTTGACGACTTCTTGCAAGAACTCCACACCCGTGAAGACAGAAAGTACCATGCTGTGAGTTACGACTTGTTCGACAACAACTGCAACCACTTCACCGACGTCGTGCTAGACTTTTTGGTGGGCAAAAACCTCGAAGACAGAATCCTCAAGCTCCCACAACAGGTGTTGAATACGCCCAACGGCGCCATACTTCGACAGATGATCGGCGGAGGTCTGGGTGGTGTGAATGGTAATGCCGCTTTTGGGTTTTGAGAAGATGGCTGGCCGCTCGGCTTTTGAAAAGGGGTCGCAAAAGAAATTGTGATGTATCATATTTTGTATAGATAAATGGACGTTTTGGTTCAACCAATGTGATGTAGAGGTGTTTTATGGTCGGGTTATCGAAGGAGGTGCACGAGGAGAGGAGAATATGGTGGAAATGTATGTTATTTACCTTTTTGGTGGAAATGTGATGTATCCGATCCCCTGGTGCATGTTTCAGGATTGTTGCAAAAATGGCCGCCCCACAGCGAAAAGTATATAAATCCCTGAATTCCTCCCAGGGTCCCAACTTCAACTTACTACTTTCTTCTCACTATTCCTTCTCTTTCCTCTTTTCCTATTTTAACCTGGTTTTTCTTCATTAACTTTTTATGAACGGGGGATGAATCGCATAGAAACAACAGTCTTGGATCATAAATTGGTCGACACCACCGACCTGTCTCCTACCTCTGCCGCTATCGATAACTTAGATGCTTACGTTCCCAAGCTCTGGAAGCCCACAGGACCTGCCGATAGCAGTCTTTATTACCCTTACATGTTGTCAAACCCCAACGATAGTGACTTTAGCACTCCCATTAATCTCGGCTTTGTTGACGAAGCCACCACTGCCTTAAAGTCAAACTATCTGTTTAGCCAACCCCAATATCAAACCAGCTCCAACTTCCAGAGAAACAATTCAGAATCAATGATCCCCGCCGTTGCTGCTGCTGCTGCCGCTGCTGCCACTGCTTCTACCAGAATCGGAAAACTGTCAATGAACATTAACGCTCAAAGCTATACCCCTTCATACGTCAGTGGAGCTACTAACACCACCACCAGAGCCAGTCAGGACTACGCTCCCAGTTCCAACTCGAATATTTCTTCACACTCGTCGTTCTCATACGATTCCGATTCTGCTACCCCACTCCAAAACTCTTATGTTGGCTACAAACCTAACTATCCGTCGCAATACCAATTATCTTCGACGTCTAAATCGGTGGTGCAATCCCCATTCATGGCAAACAAATATTTAGAAACTAAACTGGACAAATCCAGCATTGATCAATTGAAACTTGAACTATCCGTCAAGGAAAACTTAATAGGAAGACTTACCGAGCAATTAACTGCTCTCAAGAATTTAAAATCAAACAATTTATCAAACGATACAAACAACTCTTTGAAGGTTCCAAATAATTATTACCAATTATTTAAAGACTTAACTAGCGCCTTAAATGACAGGAAATTGGAATTGGAAGATACTAAACAACGATTAGAGTCATTGATTGTTAGTTGTTCCGTGACAAACAATAATTCCAAGTCTTTGATTAGTGTTAATGGTCAATTTGATGAACAGGAGTTGACTCATAAAATTGTCAACAAACTAGCAATTTTACTGAGTGAAAATGAATCATTATTAAAGATGATCAGTTACTCGAACAAACTGAGTCTCTTAGTTGAGGTGGGCTTGCTTAGAAACGAGAATAAGTGCTTGAAGGCAGCCAAGGATAACTAAATCCTTACAATCTGCTATTTCAGTATCAAAGGTGCAAATAATAAATTATATGTGTTGCTATCCCGGTCTCTTGCTTTTTTTTTGCAGCAATTAATAAATAAAAATTGTGGTACAATGTAAAACTGCGAACACAGTCAACACTGTTTCTTCGAGGTGAAACATGACGAATAGAAAAGTTAAACCTTTGGGAACAAATATCAATGTTACAAACTGCCCAATACCCATCAAGGGAACCATTAAAGAAGCAGACCCATATCGTCAACAATTGGTGGATAGAATTACACAGTTGCGAAAAGAAAACACAAAGAGGACGCAGGCCATAGAGAAGGTATTGAACACCAAAGATGTGGAACAGAGTTTACTTGATATGTTTAGTGAAGTCAAGAGGCTACTTACAGAAAATGAGCGATTAGGTGCTGAGTTGAAAGGGCTGAAAATATATCAACAATTTCTTACTGATGAACTAGAAAAAGCACAGGAACACAAATGAAGGTATGTATGGGGTTATTATGAAAACTGAAATTAAATTGATCTGATTCCGGTCCTATTACTTCTTCTTTCAAGAAGGAAGCTTCTGTTTTTCAATTCCATAAGAACTTTCAAGTTTACTGCAAAGAAACCCTTAGATTACGAAGTTCACCGCAAAGGAGCATACCAATAGAAATCAATGCCAAAGATAAATGCAGGATAGACATTTATAAAGAAATAAGGTAATTAAGGATACATAGGAAGTAAACCATCAAAATAATCATTACATAAAATTAAATTCATACTATTCTGTAGTTATCTTTTACTTGATTTGAGGATACTTATTGATATGCAAGCGAGCTTTTAATGGTCAATGTATGATAACTGACAAGAAAGTAGGTCAAGTCCAGGTAGGGAGATTTGAAACTGAAACTTGTGTTTATTCTTTTCAGGTTTGTTAGTTAACTTATAAAAGAATTCCATAAAGTCCTAGATATTGATCCATATTTATGTTCCACATTCACTGAGCACAAATTCTCACAGAGCCCCTTTCAACGATCTCCGCTCCCCTAGACTAACGTCAATGTGCTTTGTGCAGCATGATGTTGCTTCCCAGGAGTCGTTTCTCATTGTTATCACTCCTTCGACTGAGATCTACAATGTCCATGTACTTGGAAGTACTTCAGCAGTTGAACTAACAGTTGTGCATAATTGGTTGGTGAAATCCAACAAATGATCTATCTCTTTTTGGATCTCGAAGTAATATGATATTCTTTTACCTTATTACTTCTCTTGACATTGATTCCTCGTATATTCTATGTTTCTAAACGATTGCCTCTTCTGCATTTATCTTTAATATCTACCTTCTTTTGAAACAGCATACTTAACCACTTTATATATTTAAATATATCATAATTCGTTCATACTAAAGGGTTCACACCCAACTTACGGATCGACTTGTACTGTTTACTAATACGCAAAAAGTGAACCCTATAGAACTCTGATACTTATTGACACACATGGAAGCCACTAAGAGTCATTACAAGATCTAGTATCTTAAATCACGTGAAAGATAAAGTAGATCCGTGCATCTTCAACATCCGTGCACCGATTGTATATGAGCGAAAAACTCTGTCAACAAGCACGAAACCAAACCTACATCGCATATACGTGTATCTGTCAACCAGATTGAGGTCAAAATCATAGCACCGAGGCGAGTTACTAATCGTTACTGATCCATACAGCCTCTGAGAACAACCAACATGACTTACACGTCTCCAGCAGTTGTTATAGATAATGGTTCTCATACCACCAAAGCCGGGTTTGCGCTGGACGATTTACCTTCGTTAGTATTTAGTTCAAACTACCTGATCAATTCCGAAGGTGACAAGTCATCGATTGTGATTGGTGATGATGAAATAGCGCAACATCCAGATGGCGAGATTATGACTTTGTTAGAGAATGGAATTATCTACAATTTTGAAAACATTGTTAATAATTGGCACTATGTCTATGATAATATCGATAACCATAACGGGATTAATTCCAAGGATTTCCCATTGGTGTTAACAGAACCAGTCTGGAATACTAATAAGAATAAATTGGCAACTAGTCAGATCGTGTTTGAAGAATTAGAAGTGCCTATCTTTGCATTGGTGAAGACGCCAATTGCTCAATTGTACCATATGAACCGATCCAGTGGATTGGTTATAGACGTTGGATCTTCAACCACTAGTGTTACTCCAATTTTGGATGGGATAATTCAGACTAAATCCAGTTTCCATAATAAATACGCCGGTGATTACGCCAACTTACACGCTTTGAATTATTTCCATAAGAAGCTCGGTGATGATTACATAAATAAATTGATACCTAGCAGATATCACAATTCCAGCAGTTCATTCAAGAACTACTATGCTAGTTATAACTCGGTTCAAGACTTTAAACAGTCCATGTTATCGATTAACCAAATCTCTCCAGCAATCGATGCTCAAATTAAACAACAACAACTTTTACAACATCAACAGTATGGATATCAACAACCACCTCAAGCTACTGATATCACAGGCAGTAGCCATCCAAAAAATTTTCAATTGGCTAATGATACTTATGTTTCTGTGGGGCCTGAAGAAAAGAATGTGTTGCTCGAGCCAATCTTCGAGCCTCATTTATATAAATTGCCAAATGTCCAATTACCAGACCCAAGTATCGAAAACCCTCTGACTCATGGATTAACACAGTTGATTTTATTGAGTTTAAAACATTTGGAAAACGCAAACACTTCAGGAAATGAAGTCAATCATCAAGCAATGAACTCCATGTATGGTAAATTCAATGAAATCTTGAGAGAACTTTTATCCAACATTGTAATTACTGGGGGAAGCTCATTAACTGAAGGGTTTGATGTAAGAGTAGGTAATGATATTAGAAGAAGTCTTCAAGCTTATTTCAATAATTACTCATATTCTCAAGGTTATAAGTATTTTGCTCCATTGAGAAATTATCAAGTTGGAGACATTAATAATGTTTGGGATAAAAAGTTTGGAAGTTGGTTGGGTGCAAGTAATTTAGCTAGTATGCTCAATGAGTCAGACTCAGGCTACGATAATGGAGACGATGAAGGCAATGGAGTCAATATTGCTTTGGATAATTGGTTCGTTACAAAAGCTGATTACCAGGAGTTGGGAGAGGATTTTATCTTAGAGAAGTTCAAGTAAAAACTCTAGAAATTGAGATAGAAAAGTTTGAGGTGAGTTTCACCTCTGGTGACGCTGTCACTTTGTACTATATAACTTCCATTTAACTATGTAAAATAAGAAATACTGTATTTATCTAGCAAACGGCTTTGTCGTGTCATTCACTGTACAAAGCTGTTATGTCTTCAAGTAAGGGAAGCATACATCCGAATAAGAGTTCGACTCATAAGAAGGCCTAAATGTGATTCAACATCCTACGTATTCTCAAATTATATTGATATTAATTCATTTTCTATGTACAATAACTCAACTAGTTTGAAATGTATCTTCTAAGCTTTCCAAGAGACGTACTTGTTATCGTACTTAGAAGCTTCACCGTGGACTGCCAAAATTTGCTTCACCTTTTCTTCCACTCCCAATTTATCTGGATTGGTAAGCTTGAAGTGTTTAATCACCTCAGTTGGGGTAGGCAAGTATGATCTTCCTGAACCGTCATTACCGGTAATATAATTTTCCACTTGCTTATTTCTTGGTAAGCCCATATTGTAAGGATAGTCTTTATAGGTGAGACCGAAGAAGCTTTCAATCAAAGGAGACTGTAATTTGGCAGTATGAATAGAACTTTCGAACACCTTAGTAAAGAAGCCATCTTTCAAAGCATCGAGAGAAGTCCACTTAGGGAAGAATGGTTCTTTAATCTTTTCAATTAATTTATGACTAACCCCCTTTACGAAATCATTAACTTCGACGTCATTGTACATCATGTTGGTGGCAGTTACCAATTCCAATTCAAATTGGCTACGAATATCGTTTTTAGCACCACGGTTTAATAATTCGAAAGCAATGTTTAACGAACTTGGAGGTTTGGCAGATAATTTGGCGTGAGCCTTCTTGGAAAATTCAGTATTGGCCAGTTTAAACACATTCAAAGCCTCGTCAATGGTAGAAGAGCTAAAAGCTTCGTTAACCAACACCAAATCTTCAGGGGAAAGAGGGAATTTATAGTTTTCTGGTAATTTGGTTTCGGCGAATTCTTCAATGGCGTGGTTGACTAAAGCGTAATATTCACGGGTGGATTCCACGATGGAGGCATGGTTATCTTGAACTTTGGAGTCATTAATAGCTGGAGGTTGTAAGCTGGATAAACGGTTGATTAAAGCTGGAATTCTGTCGGAAGGAATGTAATGAGTAGCAAATCCTGCGAAATAAGCATCCAATCCAGATAAAATTTCTCCAGTAAGAGCAAAGTAGTAACCAATCTTATCGTCTAATCTTGGAAGGAAGAAAGTGGTCCCCACGTCAGGGAAGAAACCAATATCCATTTCTGGCATGGCCAATTTGGTACGCTCAGTGCAGATTCTGAATGGAGCATGCACAGAGAGTCCTACACCACCACCCATGGTGATACCGTCCATGATAGACACGTAAGGTTTGCTGTAGGTAGAAATTAAATAATTGAGATTATATTCTCTTTGGAAGAAGTCGGCCCCGTAAGCTGGGTTTCCTTGTCTGATCTGGGCAGCACATTCGGCCACGTCACCACCAGCGCACAATCCCTTGGGGGAGTTGGAGGTTAAAATGATCATATTGTTCACGTTGGATTTGGCGTACTCCAAGAGTCTGGGAGTGATTTTGGATATCATCGAGGTATTAAGGGAGTTCAACTTCTTTGGTCTATTAAGAGATACAACTCTGGCCAAATTTTTATTAGAAAACAATACATCGTCTTCGGCATAACCAATTGTATTGACAGCGGGAGCAGTGTGTAAGGAGTTAGAGACAGACACCATTCTTGAGTAATTGCGTGGTATAGTAGACTTAGAAATTAGTCTAGTTCTGAGCATGGCGAAGGGAAAAGAATGGGTGGGAATAGCCCTGGTTATATACTGGAGCAAAAAAAAGGTGGGGGAAAGAATTTCACTATTCAGACAGAAAAACCTAATGTATGTGGCTATATACGGAAACTGTGAAAACTGTAAGGTTGGACATTCACATCATCGGTAAATTTTTTCGGGTGTTCGTGTGAAAAGAGCGTGAGCGAGCAACAAAAATGGGGCACCCCCAGGAATACAGGGGGGTGACAAAAGTGACTGAATTGGGACTTTGGAGGAAATGTCTGCATAGGGGGCATCAGTCGAGCGAGAGATGGAGTTGACCAATAGCCGGCCGGAGTTGGTGGCGGGATGCCGCAACCGTGGAGAGAGTGGGCAGAAAAGCTCAGAACCGGGTCGAGGGGTGGACGGCAGAAGAGCGCGAGAGAGAGCCATGCAACGAGAGAGAGCCATGCAACGAGAAACAGACAGACAACAGACAACAGACAGCAAATAAGGGGCAGACAAGAGACCGGCAGTAGACAAGGGGCAGACAAAGACAGACGCAGACACGGACAGACCGACACACATACATTGATACTGCCAATAGGCTGTGGTGGACGGGTGCATGCCATTTATCCGGGGAAAATCTTATCTACCCCACCAACATGCAAACCTGGTGTACAGGTTGCAACCTGGAGATAAGGGCAGCAGAACCACAGTAGTCGAGATCTCATCTATGGGGTATGTTCTGTATCTACATCTCTACAGCCTACAGCCTAGTGCACATCATGACATTGCCTGCAATTAAAGTAGATTAAACTGGTTAATAAGATAGCATTCCTCTCGACTCTCATCATGCGAATCCTTCCTTGGTAATCTGTAATGATAAAACGTTCCTGTTTGATAAGAAGCTAGCATGATTGTGTTGTTGCTAGTAAACCCAATCTCGACCTTATGTCGAGGAAACACAGTCGACGGCCCATTGTTGTTGACCGCTTGTTGATTTGGTGGTGTATACTCTGGGAGTTTCACGAATGCAAAGGACCTTCTTGGTGGTTCCCAGATCAAATTATCAAAGTAGTCCTTGTATGGTAACTTTTTAATGATTGACTTGGTGTATTGATTATTGATGAGCTTACTAGTTTTCTTCAACGTACTGAGGGAAAAGTAGCCCTTCTTATCTTCTTCTTCTGGTGTAGTTTCGTGTTCAGAGTTGATGTTCCCATTGGAGTTTTGTATACTGGATATTGATGGCCGTTTTGAGATAAGCAAATTGGCGAGATTTTCATTCAAATCTTCAGATGATCGACTCTCGTTGTCTTCATTCTCATTACCATCAGTGACACTTGACAGGCTCTCGTAGCCGCCCTCCTCGTTGGAACTGGATAGTCCACTGTTGTTCTGGAGATCGAAGAAGTGGACAGTATTACTCTCTGATCCACATCCAAGGATGGTGTTATCCAAATTAAACGTCAATGCATTAATCCGAGCGAGGTTATGGCCTCGTCTAAGGTTGATGATTTGGGTAATTTTCAACTTCTCTGGCGAAGGTTCTGACTTGAATATTCTGATGATGGTGCCTTTAGAAGAAGCAGTAACAATCATCCGGTGATCCTTAGAAATTGCGATTTTGGCTATTGAACTGTCGTGAGCCTTGAAGATCAACTTGGGTTTCAATTCAATCGTATCGTACACCAAGATCCACCCATTAGAATCCTTCTTGAGGTCTTCTAGTGTTATCACCTCTTTCTTCGATATCGACGAATTCTCGTTCTTCTGCGTGAATTCAATGTATTGCTTTAGTGAGTTGAGAACAGTGGAGTCGCTTGGTTTGAGAATGGGGAACTCGAGGTTTTTAATGGGAGAAGCAGGATTGGCTTCACTGGAGGTGGTGTTGAATAGATCTGTTTGTTCGTTGATGATGGATAATGGCAATACCAAGTAGGAGGAATCATCAGCACTCAAATCGCCCACCAACTCAATGCATTTGCTGCTGTCTACAGGGGGTGGAACCAACGACGTGTCTGGTTGGAGATAGGAGTTGATTTCCAATACTTTGATGAGTCGTATACAGCTCAAGTCATAGATGTAAATCTGGCCGATTTCAAGAAACACCACCAATCGTTTCCTGTTGAGTTTGATATCAATGATACTGCTGGGGAACGTCAATTCACAAATCTTCAACCTTCGTTTTAAGTTATATACTTTCAATGATCTATTACCGATTTTGCTGGAGGATTGGGGGATGATGATGGTCAAAGACGTGGAAAAGAGCATTTTGAGGTACGAAGTGGGATTCTGGCCGTCCCCGTTGTCGTCCTCGGCTGTAACTTGGGCTTCATTTCTGGCGTTGGAGGTTTCGGAGCTCGAGAGGGATTTCTTGTAGGACGCGGAGTTGGAGGAGTAGAACTCACCAAACGGGTCGCAATTGAATATCTTGTGGTACTCGTTGGTGGAGAGCGAGAGACACGAATAATCCTGGTTGAACGTGAGATTATTTATCACCACCATGTCTGCCACTGGGGGTTTGCTACTTGTAGGGAGAAGAAAGAGTTAATTACAGAAACGCGAGGAAGTGCGGTCACGTAATTATACGCAGTCGCAACCAAGGTGCAAACTAATGAAAAAAGTGGTGACAGCACCGGTATACAATTGAAGGCTCTATAGGTATATAAGGGTTATATGGTACATGTATGTGTAGGATGTGATGTTGTAAGAGCCAACTTTTCACCGGTCGATGAGAGAAAAGTATGTGTGGACAAATGGCTGCAATACGAGAGAGTAGCCATTTGAAGGCCATGCAGCCTACTGAGAGCGAACTGCTTACTCATCAGCTACTTCTTCTAATGTAACCTTGCGCTTGACTGCTTTCCCGTCGGAGGTCTGGGCCCCGCTGGTTGTAGCCTCGCTGGTTGTAGCACTTTCAGCCAGCTCCAGCTTCAGCTTTTTCGATTTCTTGGACTTCTTTGACCCCTTTGGCTCTTCCCAGGCGTACAATGGTTGGAAACTCTCAATTACCGAGCAATCTTCGAACAAATTAGGATACAACCAGAATGCACGAGGCAATGCCACCAAAGTAACAATATAAATGATCAAACGAACAATTGCCACGACAAAGAAAAGCCCCAACAATCCCAATAATCCCATAGACAAGTACCAGACTCCCAATTTCATGAAGTTTGGCCACAATGGGAACAAGATCACTGTGAATACCCCAATGATCGTCAAAACACTATAGAGCAAAATAAATGGATTTGGCTTGTTGTATGTCCATACAAAGTAACGGTGTGGATCCAAGCTGGCTTTTTTCGATGGTTTCAATGTTGGTTTGGTTTTATTTGGTTTCCAGCCTTTGACTTGCTTGATCTCGGCATAATGGAGTTTATCGACAGGAATGATGAATTGAGATTGGATCAACTGAATGAAAACCCGGCCCGCATCTTCTTCGGTTTCTATGGGGAGCAATTCATTCTTAGGGTTGGCTTGTTTCTTTTTATATTCTTCACTTAACAAGGCTCGGGTTAATCTTTTGAACTTGAAAAACTCAACGTCCTCGGTATTGTTTAACAACCCGGTTCTTTGTTTCAATATTTTGTTGTCCTTCAAGAAATTGGCGACATTGACGATGGCTGCGGACCTTTGTCCGCTTGATGTGGAGATGGGAACTGTTTTGGTCTCCTCTGACATGTTACTGGTGGAAGAAGGGAGATGAAAGAGAAGTCGGCAGTGAAGTTGTCCATACGTGTTTGTTCGCGAAAAATATGTTGCGAAAGAATATGGGTGTACGGGCCTAAAATGAGTCTCGATACAGTGGATGAACAGAAGAGTAGAATACAAGAGCAAAGTGGATTGTAGAAGGTAAAGAGGTAATGAGGGTAAAGATCAGGTGAATATTAGGGAAGGGATGAAGCTTAGTAGCAGAGGTTTGCTAATTTTAGTAAACGACTTGAAGCAGAGAGTTCACTGTATGAGTGAGATGAGAATAAGGCCGAGATTAGTCCTCAATTGCATTTATCCACTTTGTTCAGTGTTTGTTGAAGAAGGTGCAATGTCACTACTGCAATCATAGTGTTGCTCCTATATTAGATAAATTCTCTACTCTATAGTTGTAACTTTTCACTTTTTGCAAAAGTTGCGAAAAATTCGATAATTGCTGCAAATTAATGTCTATTTATACATAAACCCACCTCCATATCTACTGCTTTTTTTTATATAGTTCCTTTGTGAAGTCGAGGTGTGACTTGGACCTCAACTTGCTTAAATCTGTCATTGAAGACGATGCACTACTGCTCCGTAGTGGGGAAGAAGTATGCATTCGCTTGGGAAACGAAAGATGAGGAAGATGATGGTGGTGATGGTGGTGGTGTGACTTCTCCTTAGGTATTGATATCGCCGATGAAGAAGCACTTTCGTCACCTTCTGTACCATCACCCTCGTAGCTTGGGGCCAAGTCTTCCGCGCCATCGGAGTCATCGTCGTTGACGGCTTGCTGGTACGAGGGCACCTTCAGCAAGGTGTTGATGTCAATACTAGGTGAGTAAAGCGGGCTGCGGATAAGTTCGGGACTGAAGTGGCCTGGCGGACTCCCATCAGGGCTAAGATTCTCATCGATGTTTCGAGGGAGATCGAAGTAACTGTTGATGTTGGCCATTGACCCAACCGGGGTATGGAGGGGAGAATTCTGGACGCTCTGGCTTCGGAATTGCTCCAATGGGGTTTGCGGCAAGTTTATGTCGTAAATCTTGTCGAAAACATGCTTCTGGTACAACGGAGGAGCGGTGTCGTCGTCACCAGATTCAGCATCTTCCTGAGCTGCGTCCAGCGTAACTCCTTCATCCACCACCGTGAGTCCAGGGCTTTGAGGTCGGGAGATAATGTCTGGCTGCTTGTCCTTCCGGAACAAAATGTCCTCGTCGTTGGTGGGAATCATTGTATTCTGATGCGGGTCGAATTCATAGTGTCGGCCGATAGCATGGCCCACATGACTGCTTATATACAAGCAAACAGGCAAATTGGCTCTCAACTCACTGACATGGCCCTCTTTGTTCTTGAGCTGAATGGAGATCCGGAGTCTGTGTCTGACCTGGATTATTCTGTTCTTCAAGTCACATGTCTGCGTGATGTGCTTCAAATTGTCTGGCACCACGTACTGCGTTTTCACCGACCACTTGTCGACGCATGCTTTGTCCCGGTCGCTTACGGGAAGCGCCTGCTTGCCAAAGAGCTCTTCAAACTCTGGCGACCGGCCCTGGGTGTGTGAGGCATAATAATGCTGGACTAATACCGCACTAATGCCCTTGAGTCGTAGGCCCTTCGCTATGGGCACTACGAGAACATGAACTGGGATAGTGGACCCGACAGCTATGCCCTTTCTCGGGAGACTTACGTTGTACTGGACTTTCCCGGGCCAAGTATTGTTGATGTCAATGCTTTCAATGTGGTTGAGATTCTGGTGATGGAGAGTTCTGACAATACGAATGTGCTTTGTCTTGTGAAGAGATTTTTCAAATCTTCCCCGTTCAATGGAGCACTCGAGACGGTAGATCAACTTCCCTGGGTTCAATCCCTCGACTGTTTCCGGGGTGCTTGCGGGCAAATAGATGCGAAACGGGATATTGTAGTTTCCCTTCGGCAAAAGGAACGAATGGTGATGGGAGGAGGCCTGCTGGTTCAAGAACGGGGTGCCGTCGATCCCAGACTGGGGCAATTTAAGCAACGACGACGATGACATCTGCTTGGAGAGAATGGGCTGGGACTTTGTTCTGCCGAAAAGTGGTCTTTCCGTGGACCGTTCTGCAAACAACTCCAGGTTGTTGAGATTGGACAAATCGCTGGAGGAGGCGTTGGCGGAGTGAATTGGCGACTGTTCGGCCGATACCTTGTTTAAACTGGTCGACGAAGCATTGTGCGAGTTGGATTTTTTATCCAAGGTGTCGAGCTTGGACATTTTCAAGAAACTATCACCGTAGTTCCCAAATTTGATCTCTCCATTGGGGCTCACCAACAAGTTGGGCCAATCCACCTTCAACACACACAATCGCTCATAGATCTGATCCACGATGGTTCTCGAGCTGTCCCGCTCGAAGAACTCCACGGCGTACTCGCCAATAAGCGACAACTTGATTCGTTTGGCGTGGATGTCTTCGAGAGTGGACAACTTGATGCTGCCTTCGAACGGTATGGGGTCACACTCGTATTCATTTCCCTTGATTAGAACCAAGTCCTTGTGGGGGGACTTGACCTTGATCTCGAACAACGCCAAATCCTTGCTGTGGTGGTGAGACTTGAACATGGGGAAAACACTAGTTCTTCAGTGGACGAAAAAAGAACGGATTAAAGTACATCTAAGTATTTTTGTCCGCGCTATGGCTGATGCAGCAAGGGGCTCAAAGAAATAATTGACGTGCGTCAAAAGCAGGAGACGCACCGGGTTTTTCCACAATTGTCTGCAGCAGTCAGACTGTAGCTGACAACAGAATAAGACTGTGGTGAGATGGGCTCAAAGCCTGGCAATGTGAAGAAGAAGTACGGGTTGTGTGGGTAATATGTATGGGCTTATGTAGTGTCGAGTGGAAGTCAATGCCCAGAAATGGTGTATATGCACTCGCCGGCCGGATACGGGGCTGCCTGGCTGTTTAGAAGCCGTGCCATGCAACAATTATCCGGGACATCTGCCAAAATAAGGCAGGCGATATCTGCTACATCTGCTAAAGCCGAACGTCTACATTATGTAGTACTGATTGTCTATTATTGATCTATTAATATCATTGGCCATTAGAATTGTGTCTGGCCGTGTCTTTTGTCAGATTTTCTCTGTTTGTCAGATTCTTTTGTGTTCGTCAGATTTATTATTAGTCTGGCCTCGTATTTTTCTATTTTTCTATTGTTCTCTTTTTCTCTTTTTCTCTATTTCTCTATTTCTCTATTTCTCTGTTTCTCTATTTCTCTGTTTCTCTATTTCTCTATTTCTCTATTTCTCTATTTCTCTATTTCTCCATCTCTCTATTTCTCTATTTCTCTATCTCTCTATTTCTGCCTTTAATTCTTATCTTTGACCAGTTGTTCAAACTGCTTGAAGAAGTCGTGGGTAACGTCAGCACACCAGAACTCGCCCGACCATTGCACGTACCCTAAATGACCCCCCAAATCGGTCTGGACAAGACAGAAGTTAGGATTCTGGTGTAAATCCAGCGTAGGAAGAATAGGCGACACCGCTGGATCATCAATAGAGCTAATGGCTAACGTAGGCACCTTGAATTTGTCAACCTTGTAAATTGGCGAAGCAAGTCTGTAGTATTCAAACGCGTCTTTGAACCCGGCAATTTTGGCAGTATAAAGATCATCGAATTCATAAGTTTTGTTCAATTTCAGCGCCTTTTGAAGCGCTTCTTCATTGAAATACGTAGGCTCATGCTTGTTAAGCTCCTTGTAGTTGTTGGACACGATCTTGTTCAAGAATTTGACAAGTGCAGGGTTAAACAAGTAACTTCCGGTCCATGACTTAGTTATATGATGGGCCGAGTCCTCCAAATCCCACGGACAGCCAACCAACACTGCAGCCTTAATAATTTCGTCAACTTCTTTGTCCTCGCTTCCAATCAAGTTACCGAGCATTGCAGCACCAAACGAGAACCCCACGGCGTAGATCGGACGATTAGGATGGGTTTTTCTCAACTCCACCAACACCTCCTTGATATCGTCGGTAGCAAATGCATTGAACAACTTCCCACTGGTGACCTTGGTCCGGCAACAGCCTCGCGAATTGATTACAACAGCATCCCAGTTCTTTTCGGCAGTAATCAACTCAGCGACATTCCGAATTAACGGCTCATGAGATCCTCCTGCGAGTCCATGCAAAATCACACAGATGGGCTTGGTGTTTTCCGTTTCCGTAGTGTGTTTTTCCTCGAGTTCTGCCTGCGTGAAGAACCGGGTCCGGGTATTTAATCTAGGGGAGTCTGCTGGTAATGTTTCGGCGTAAAGCTTCTTGAATTCCTCTGGTGAGGATGGCTGGGGAATCACCCAGTCCAAAGAGCACTGGCCTCCGTCCTTGTAGGTGAAAAGTTCTCTACCGTAGTAGACTAAGAACTTCTTCGAGCTATCATGGCTTGTATAGTATAACGATTGAAGCGATCCGTTGAACAACAAAGGATTCAACCATAGTTTTTTGCTTGGGTCGATGATGGGAAGGTTTTGCGAGAGAAACTTGTAGAAGGTTGTTTGCTCGCCCGATTTCAACGTCAATTCTCCTCCATCACTGTGGTGGACCTTGATGTTGGCTCTGAAACCCCAATCGAATATCATATTTGGTAAAGAAGAGAGAAGAAGCGGAGCTATGAGATTGAAATCTGAGCTAAGTGTGTGGATGTGAGGTGAAAAACTCATACAGCCTTGTTATTTCCGAGATTATTCCCGAGATGCATCTCGAAATGGCCAAAACCATCGGAGTACAAACATCAGATAAGGATAGACGGCTAGGAAATGGAGACAGAAGAGGAAGAAGTTAGCATCAGAGAGTTTAAGAGAGTTTAGGCGAGTTTCAGAGAGATTTCGAGCTATGAAATACTACAATGGGTTGAGAAACTAACGGTCTCTGCTAGAGTAAATGAAAACGAACTATTCAGCTTTTGGAAGAAGTTATCCCCGTAAAATGCCATAGGTGGCTCATTGGTAGTATTGAGACTCGTATGAGCTTCGTATAAGCTTCGTATAAGTCTGCGCAGGGCCATGTTCAACAATCCATTGTAGCTTCAGGCTGTTGGTGGTGTTTTTGCACCCAAAATGCACTTTCGACAAAACTCCTATTTTTGGTCGACAGCAGATCTAACTACTCAATCTAATCACTAAATCTCCTCGGTTTAACTACATGTTCATGCTCATAGTAATAGAATAATCATAAATGGTACAATGTAAACAGTATAAATAGTCAGCAATGTCTCTAGTCAATGTACTCCCCTGTATATGTAATTGTCGTAACGAACGTGCTTATTGGGTCAGGTTGATACTAGCATCCCGCTTAACCTTCGCAGCCTCAATAGCTGTTTTGGACCTCTCTGACGATTCACTATGGGCTATATGTCCCCTGTCATCCAAGTCAACCGATCCAGCACTCTCGAATAAAGACACATGTCCAGCCAATAATCCCAAGGTCTCAAGAACTTGGGCTGGCTCGTTCAAGTGAGCTGTAGCCAAAGTCTGTTTAGAAGCAGGACCAACTGCAGTGGGGTAAACCCCATAAGATCCATACTGATTCTTAGGTAAATCTTTCAAATGCCATTCGGTTTCAATATCCTTCAATGATCGGAACATATCTTCATCAGTTAAATCGTCTCCGAGACAAAACATAAAGTCTGGCAATTGGTCTAATGGAACATCATCACGATGTTTGGTTACCGGATGTGGATCTTGCTTGCTTCCATGAGGATTGAGTACCAATCTCTTCACAATCTCTCCTTTATTGACAAATGTAGGTCTGACTTCAATATTAGCCTTTCCGGTCATGATATCAACCTCGTACTCTTTAGCTACTGTCTGCTTGAGTTGTTCCACACATCTTGCTGCCTGGTAAGCACCAAGTTCGGGATCTGCTCTTCGGTAATGCCAGGTGACTGCAACCTTTTTCCGCTCGATGTTGGATCCTGGTGTTTTATCAGTGTACTCTTTAAAAACTTCTTCAACCTTTGCCTGCCACGACATATCTACGGTGGCAGCTAAGTTGACCCAATTTGGCTCCCCAATGTCTCTCATAAAACATCCATGTTCGGCCGATAATCCCACATGTTTCGTACCAAACCATTTTTCCAAGAACGCCTGGTCCCGGCCAGAAATAATCCAAATCTGATTCTTAGGGTCAGCAGCGAGTGCATCTAATATTATATTCAACCGCGACGAAGGAATAGCTGCTGCTGGGTCATTAACAATTGGTGTTAATGTACCATCATAGTCAAATAAGAACAATCGCCTCTTGGAATCCGTATAGTTGTTGAGTAATAACGGACGATTTAACGCTGGAGTATAATGTGTTTGGTGTGTTTGGTCAACGTGACTAATCAAATGCGTAATGAAATTGGAGGTCCAAGTTTGTACGGTATTGGAAATCACTTTCTTGTACAAACGTGCTTCTAAATCACTCTTATCATCGTCTGACATAATAAGACAATCATTGATAGTTTTGGCAATTCCCACTGAATCCCATGGATTAACAAGAATAGCCTCATTTAACACAGAAGATGTACCAGTGAACTCAGACAATATAAGAGGAGAATGATTATTCTTTTGGCACAATACAAATTCCATTGAAGTGGTGTTCATTCCATCTCTGATAGAAGTAATCAATGCAAGGTTGGCAACCCTCAACAAAGCCAAGTATTCGTCTTTATTGATTCTCATTTGATAATGCAATACCGGAGTAAAGTTCAAATTACCGTACACGCTGTTGATATGATTCACCAACTCAGTAACCTTCGATCCCACCTTGGCACTATGAAGGAATCCTGGACTAGAGACTTGGATCAAAACAACCTTATCCCGCCATTGGGGGTACATTTGAAGGAACATTTCGAACGCCTCAAGCTTTTGAACAACTCCACGAACAGAATCTAAACGATCTCTACCAACAATAATCATCTTGTCCTTATATATTTGTCTCAAAGCGGTAATCTTTTCTTCAATACCCAAGTTGTCTCCAAAAGCATCGTGCTCAATCTTTTTCGTATCGATTCCAATGGGTAAAGTCTCCACCGAGATGGTGGAGCCATAGGCTAAGACCTTATTGGAGGTGACTTCATAACCTAACACACGAGAGCAACAACTTAAGAAATGACGTTGGAACGATTCAGATTGAAACCCGATTTTATCTGCTCCCAACATTCCGTCCAAAAGTTCACTTCTTTTGGAGAGACAACGAAAGTACTCTGACGACGGGAACGGAGCATGGACATACAACCCAATGTAGGCATCATGATACTCCATTCTCAACAATTGGGGCAATAACAAGAGGTAATAGTCATGAATCCAAATGATATCTCCCGGCTTATAAATACTTTTGATCTTCTTGAGATACAATTCATTAAACTTGACGTAATCGTGCCAGGCATCCGTTTCGGCTTTACCATTGGAAGGAGTACCTTGAAAATAATGAAACACGGGCCACAACGAATTTTCTGCGTATCTTCTCCATCTCTGTTGATCACGTCTTAATAACCATACCGGATGGACTCTATCCGACTTATAAGCCTTTCTCATTTTGGCCTCTAGCACTGACTTGTCGACTTCAGTCAAGTACAATGGATCGTCTTGGATGTCATCTGAGATGACGTTGATGGTTTTGTTGGACTTGTTCACCAATTCACCTGTCCAGCCGATAAGGTGAGTTTCCCAGTCAGTTTGCTGGTCCAAGAAGAATTGGGACGAGTACAATGCTGAGTTGCCTCTCACTGGCTCCACGTCCCAGAAATCCTGGCCGGTAGATTCATCGACGTTTCTGTAAATTTGAGTAGGCAACGACGGAAGAATGTTCAAGATACGGCCAGAGAGTTTGAGTTTTGAATTGGATTTGTAGTCATTCGGGGACACTGTTTTCACGTCGGAGGGGTAGGCGTACAATTCGTCGAACTTCAGCTCATCAGCAGTCATTGGGAAGAATGGTGATTTGTAGAAGAATGAAGAAGAGTAGAGGAAATAGGAGTGATTGTGTAAAATTTATAGCAATGATGGCAATGGAACTACTTTTTGGCGGCTAATGTTCGAGAATTAGCTATCACGCGGTGCAACAACCAAAAAAAAAATGAGATATTTGAAACCTGAAAGGGGTCAGGAATGGAGTGCGGAAGGCTGGGCTGAAATCTAAAGAAGGCCGAAGAAATTCGGGGGAAGAATAGAGAAAGAAGAAAAAGAATTAGTGACGAACAAGGGGAGAAAGAAGAAGTGTGAAGAAAAAAATGAAGTAGCAATGAACAATTGATAGAATGTGCGAGAACAGATCGTTGTCTGGATTAATGCAATCAACAATAGAGTTTAGATGAAGAAGAGGGGAGGGGGGTGTCTTCGGGGTGAAAAATATGCGCATGGACGGAGAAGTGGAGCGACAATTGTGCGACAATTGTGCGACAATTAGGCGGCAATTGTGCGACAATTAGGCGGCAATTTGGCCGAGGCGGCGATGGTTGGGTGCAAATGAGGTGGAATCGTGCATAAGCAAACACTTTTAAACTGTCTGCTTGTTGGCACTTAGCAATGTGTGCATTGTCTGTGTCTGACATATACGCATATTGTATGACACCTATGCATATTGTACGATACCTTTACATATTGTCTGAAACCTATACATAATGTCTGAAACCTTAAATATTGTCGGACACTTACTGTCATAAATTCTAATTTTGCTCAATAGAAGCCAGATATGAGCAACTTTCATCAGAGAATTACATGATCTGATGAGTACATGGATCAAGAACGTAGGTATATGGATCTTTCAGATTATTAGCCCTTGTCTTATGATGATTGTACTCTAAATATCATGGCCCACTGCTATAGTCACCAGTTACTTTTATATACAATGGCTGCAGCTAAACAGATCCCTATCCATAATAAAACATCCTCTGGTATCAACGCTTTGCTGCAATCTTTGCCCAACTCTTTCTCTACACTTTCCAATTCAAACAATATTTCATTTTTTTTACGATTTTTTACTAGTATATATAATAACCATTACCCATTTACCTGAATTATCAAAAAAAAAAAAGCGATGACTGATGAAATCTCTATGACGAATATAGTAATAATACATTATTTTCTCTTCTTTTTTTTTGTTTTTCTCTCTTTTCTTCTTATGGTTTACGATATTTGGGTATGAAAAAACTTATTTTCCTTTTCTTCTTTCTATTCGTAAATTCATAATTTATGCTTGAGGTTCACCAGTAACGGCGGCAGCTTCGGAGGATTTCTTGTATTCTTCAAAAGCAGTCAAAGCATCTTCGAAATGAGTATTAAATAATTCGTCATCTTCCAACAAAGCTAAAATTTCTTGGTTGTCCAAATCCAACATCATACCGGTGATCTTACCAGCAGCTTCTGGTTCTTGGGCTTTACCAGTAGAAACAATCTTTGGGTATAATTCTTCACCCAAGATTCTCTTTTGTTGGTCAATTGGAGCACTGGCAATGATAGCAGCCAAATCTCTGGTTTGACGTCCCTTGGCTTGGTTACGGTTGTTGTTTGGGTAGTATCCTCTTTGTTGACGACCGTTTGGACCATTGTTGTAGTCCCCACCGTAAACTGGTGGCATGTTGTAAACTGGAACTGGTTGACCGTTTGGTCCTGGTCTTGGCCATTGACCTTGTGGTGGAGGAATTTGACCTCTTGGGATCATCATTTGAGGGTTTGGTGGGAATGGACCGTTACCTCTACCATTTGGTGGGAAGAAACCCGGTTGTTGACCGTAAAACATTGGAGGAATGAATTGACCTGGAATACCTCCAGTGGCAGCAGCGTTTTGCATTCTCATTTGGTTACGAGCTTGGATTTGTTGCTCGAGTTGAGAACGTCTAACATCTTTACGCTGAGCTAAAGCAACGTACAATGGCTTGCTTAAGAGCATACGTTGGTTCATTTCAGTGATGGCCTTGGTGGCTTCTTCTGGAGAAGAGAAACAAACGAAACCGAATCCTTTAGACTTACCGGTTTCATCAACCATAACTCTAGCAGAGGTGATGGTACCGAAAGGTTTGAATTCTTCTTCTAATTTTTCAGAATCAATGGTGTCATCTAAATTCTTGACAAACAAGTTAACTCCTTGGTACTTGGCCAATTTTTCTAATCTGGTGGATTCGTATTGTTTTTTCAATTCTTCTAATCTTTCTCTCTTCTTTTGAGCTCTACCAACGTAAATCTTTTGACCGTTGATTTCCTTGTCGTTTAATTCTTCAACAGCTTTGACGGCAGATTCATGGTTTTCAAAGTTAACGAAACCGAATCCTTTGGAGTTACCTTCAGCATCCTTTTCTAAGTAAATAGAGGTGATGGCACCGTAAGCTTCGAATAATTTAGTGAAGTCTTCTTCGGTGAATTGTAAGTCAACGTTTTTTACGTAAACGTTGGTGAAGTTAGCCTTCATTTCTTCAAACTTGGATTCACGGTCCTTCTTGGAAACGTGCTTACCAACGAACACTTCACGGTCGTTTAACAACATACCGTTAACACTTTCAATGGCAGCTTGAGCAGCTTCGCCAGTTTCGTAATGAACGAAACCGAAACACTTGGAAGCTCCCATGTCATCGGTAGCGACTTTACAGGACAAAATCTTACCGAAGGCAGAGAAGGTATCGTGTAAAGCCTTGTTGTCGATGGCAGGGTGTAAGTTCTTGATGAAGATGTTACCGTCCCCGTTTCTTCTCAAAGATGGGTCTCTTTGAGACCACATGATACGACATGGACGACCTTCAATGAGGGAGTAGTTCAAATCTTCAATGGCTTTTTCTCCATCTTCGAGCTTATGGTAGTTAACATAAGCGTATCCCAAAGATTTCTTGGTGATGGCATCACGACAGACTCTAATGGAGGAAACTTGACCAATAGGAGAGAAAACTTCGAATAACAAAGCTTCGTTAACCGATGGGTTCAATTCACCAACGTACAATGAAGCAGAGGTGTCAGAAACTTGGCTTCCATCAGCTTGTTCTTCTTGTTCAGACACGGTAGTTGGCGCAGTACTTTCAGTAGTTGCGGCAGGAGTGTCAATGGACAATTTTTCCAAAGATTCTTGGATTTGGTTAGTTTCAGCAGCAGCCATTTTTATTTTTATATTTTGATACTACTTTTTTTTTTTTTTTTGATTAAACGACAATAAAAGGATGTCTTTGATCGTGTCTTTTTTTGGTTTTTTTTTGGTTTATATTATGTTAGTTGACTACCTTCGGGGTGAAGTGATTCGACTAATGATAAATATGGGGTGGTGATAAAATTTTATCCAGAGGGGGAATTAAACAAATTTATATCTGAAGAGAAAACTAGGATAAAAGTTATAACAAAATTTTTCTTTACGCCAGTTACAAAAAGGAAAGGAAAATTTTTTTTCTTACTTTGGTTCGCCCACAAAAAAAAAAAAAAAAATTCTGAGATTTGAGAGGGGCACGGGTCTTGGTCGTGTGTGACCCGATGAGCATCACTAAATGGACGGCTTTCTGAGATAATGATGTCTAATGTGTAATGGGAGTAATTAGTGATTTTGTAGCATAGTGGAAGCCATTGATGGTGTAAGCTCCGTCCTATCACTGATGTGGTTATTCTGGCAGTTTAGAATGGTCTAGCTCTCAGATCCCGTAGGATAGAGAAGACTATGGCTTATCTGCAACTTCATTAGAGCTACAGGATGCATGCCCATGCCCTCACTTATCCTGTAATTCGACTGTATTTCGAAACTTTAACTAACACTTTTATTGTTACTATACTACTATACTACTATTATACATCCACATCAGTCCTTCTTCTTCCGCGACTGGGATTTGATTCTGGTATACATATCAGTAATCTTACTACTAGGCACCTTGACTGGCCAATAGAGACTAGCATAGGCCCATAAGTGTTTCTTGGATTTCTTTGACGACGACGCCGTAGAAGTGTCCTGAATAAAATCACCAATTTTCAACAACTCTTTACGTAAAATGGACGCCCATTCATGCTTGTCTAATCCTTTATTACCTTGCTGTAGTTTCATCAACGATTTAGACACGGGCTTCAAAGTACTCTTACAATATCCTTCATCCATACTTTCGTACTCAAGATCCTTATCTTCTTCCTGCTTGATTTTAGAACTAGGTTGGCTCGAATGATCCTCTTGCTTGACATGCTTGGCTGTCTTTTTGCCCTTAATGGCAGGTACATCTGGCGATTGGGCCTTTGTTGCTCTCTTACCTTTAGTGGAAGGTGCATCTGGAGATTGAGCCTTAGTAGTGGCTTTCTTTCCCTTCGGAGTTGGGGTACTGGTTTCAGACTTTGGTCTTCTCACCTTCTTCTTGACAGTAACATTTCCGTTGGTGGTTGCACCCGCAATTGCACCATCTTCTTCTCCCTTTAGTAAACTGAACAAGTAATCCACTCTTCTTCCTAAATGAACCGCACCAGGAACTTTCCTGGTAACCTTTTCTTCCTTTGGCACCTTGAGGTTGGCACCTTCCAAAAACAATTTGTTTTGCAACCCCAACAACGGATCATCACGAATTTGCACCCATTGTCCGTATCCAAACTTGTACACCCCAAGCAACAACATGGAATCATCTTTGGGGGCCCATTCACAGCTCCAGGAAGACACTTGTTTTGGTATACGAGGTAACTCGATTTTATTGGGGTTCTGCTGATCGATTAAGCTTTCAAGTAATTTCATATCTTGGGGTCTGGATAAAACCAATTCTGCATTAATGTTCTTGACTCGATGATAGTCGAATAGCACGGCTTTCTTCTCTTTCTTCTTTGCAACCCAAAGCGCCATCGGACTGGAACCATCTTCGGTAGCAACACTCTTATCTTTCAGCTCCACGGCTTTTCTTTCTAATTCGGCCAATACTTTGACTCTTCTTTCTTCTTCTTCCTTCACTAGTTCCTTAGAAATGTTGATGATTTCGTTGTAAGCGTGTTTGATCAATACAGGGTTCTTATTGGAGATGCTACCATCTTCAACTAACTGTCCCCATTTACCGGCCAAATCTCCGAGTCTCAAAATACTTCTGTAGATTCCTCTAATCTCCTTCTCGGAAAGTTGATGATTATCACCATTTCTTGATCTACCGACCTTACGTTTAGGTCCCTCTTCATCTTCATTATCTTCTTCTTCGTCGCTGCTTGCTTGTCCATTCAATTGTCTAACGGCAGCTTTCCGTCTGGAATACATGGCAATTTGATCTTGTAAAAAAACTTCGTCAGCTCTCTTCTTCTCTTCATCTTTCAACTTGGCTAACTCTTCTTGAGGAATGATATCATCCCATTCGACATCGGCCTTATAGTCTGTGACTTCGAATTGCTTCAAAAATTCTTCGGAACCCAAGTTGGATTCTCCTAAGTCTGGTGTGGTTACATGGTCTTCAGCATGGTTCAAAACATCATCTAAGTTTAAGTCCTCTAACTTCTTTTGATTCTCATTGGCTTTGAACATATTACCGGCCCCAAATTTCAAAATTTGAGACAATTCATTGCTTGAAGGCTCGGTTTTGCTGGTTTTGGAATTGGGGTCGGTGATACCCAATGAGATGATTGCATACTCTAAAATCATCTTCTTTCTAGCTCTTTCCAAAATCTCTTCTTCAACAGTATCCTTACTAACAAAACGATACACGGAAACATGATTTTTTTGACCAATTCTATGTGCTCTTGCCATAGCTTGTAAATCGGCCTGAGGATTCCAATCAGAGTCAAATATAATCACAGTGTCTGCAGTCATTAAGTTAATACCTAACCCACCGGCACGGGTAGATAACAAAAAGACGAAATCCTTTGAGTCGGGAGCATTGAAGTGATCAATGGATATTCTTCTCTGGGCTGAAGGAACACCTCCATCTAATCTTTGGAATTGGTACCCTTTGATGGAGAGGTAGTCTCCCATTATGTCCAACATTCTCACCATCTGCGAGAAGATCAACACCCTATGGCCCTCTTTCTTCAACCGGGTTAACAATTGCTCCAATAGCACCATTTTACCTGAAGACATAATCATCCCTCTCAAGATGTTATCACGAGAATGCGATCCGGCATTGTTCAACACCCGTTCTTCGGCCCCATCAAACAAATAAGGATGGTTGGAAGCTTTTTTCAACTCACTCATCACATTCAATAGCGAGATCTGTGAGCCGTGATTACCAGCATTAAGTGCAGAGTAGTTTTTTGTGATGATGTTTTTGTAATAGTCCGTTTGAAGATCAGAGAGCTCCACACGCAAGATCCGCTCCGTTTTGGAAGGAAGGGACTTTTCTACGTCTTTTTTCAATCTTCTCAATATGAATGGCTGAATTTTCTTCTGCAAATCCTTGATGTACTGTTCTTGCTGGGCATCTGGAGTCTCGAAATCAATTTCTTGTTCAATGTTGAATTTTCCCGGCATCAAAAAGTTACATAAGGCTGCCAACTCTTTGATGTTGTTCTGTAACGGAGTCCCGGTGATTAACAACCGATTCACTACTTTGAACAGTTTCAATGATTCGTACAATGAAGATTCTGCGTTTTTCAATCTATGGGCTTCGTCCACAGCCAAGAATTGCCATTTGATCGACCCCAACTCAGATCGATCCTTCAAAATGTACTCGTAGGTTGTCAAAAGAATGTTGAATTTGGGTTTGTTGGTGTTGGTGTAGAATTCATAGTTTCTGATGTTACGTCTGGCTTCGGTGTTCCCCAAGTAATATATGCAATTGACATCAGGAGCCCATTTTTCAAATGTCTCCTGCCAGGCAGGAATCGTCGACAATGGAACCACCACCAAATGGGGCCCGTTTTGTCTCCGGGCGTAAATCAACCACGACAAGAACGCTACTGTTTGCACGGTTTTCCCGAGCCCCATTTCGTCGGCCAAAATCCCGTTCTCATTTCTCGACCACAAGAAAGCCATCCAGTTCAACCCGGTCAACTGGAAATCTCTCAATTCTCCGTTTTTAATGAACAACGGCTGCTTGGATAACTTCTCGAACCTCGGCCGTTGCGACATTGGATAGTTTGCAGACAAATTTGGCAAGATCTTCGACTTCAATCGCTGTTGGTACTTCGAGACTTGTTCTGGAGCGATTTCGGCAATTTTTTCAGCATTTTCCCACGAACATTCGTCGTAGTATAATCGTCTCCATTTGACATAGTATTGAAGGTGGGATTCACCGTTTTCATCTTCGATTCTATCACTACTAACGATTCTTTCTGCATGGATGTATTCCTCTTGTTCATCCCTTTTCCGTTCTCGTTCGATGTCCATGGCTTCAATGTCCTCCTTTGTAGTTAGGGGATCGTTTCGGATCTCCTGGTCTATTATTATGAACTGTTTGATGTAGTTGTCGACTTTTCTGAACCCTTTATACTCCTTCAACGTCGAATACGTCTCCCACGTATTGTGCAAGTGAGAAGAATCAGTCCACTTGATCTTAAACAAGTAATCGAGTTTTGGTTCGTGCGTAAGTTCGGCATTGGCTTCATTTAGCTTATGGTCCATCACCAAATCAATATTATGCTGGTCCTCCTCTGCTTCGTTAGCTTGTTGATAGTAGTAGTAATCTCCATTGGCTTCGTCGTTATCGAAATCAGGTTCGCTTTCAAGGAGATCTTCATCGTCTTCGTAATCAACCACATAGTTCACTTGTCGGCTGTTTCTCGACGAAAACCGAATCTCCTGTGGAGCTGGTGGTGATTTTGGCTTTGATCTCTTACTAGTTTTTTTCGATACCGATTTCGGCTTGGTGTTATTAGCCTTCCTCTTCTTGGTGACGATAAAATCATCGTCATCAGCAAAATCATCTTCTTCGTCTTCTTCATCGTCTTCGTCTTCGTCATATTCAGCAGCTTGATGGTCTTTACGCTTCCTTCTAGTTGGTCTGGCATCATCTTCGCTGCCGTCATCACTTTCTATTATAGCAGGGCCCCTTCTCTCGCGCCCGGACCGTCTTAATCCATAGAGCTCTGGGTTCTGCGCCGCCTCGTCAGGAATATACGGTTTCACCATGGCACTCCTGGCTTGTTGTTGGGATCGGGAGGTGAGAATAACAACACGGGAAAGAAAAAGTACTTTGAATTGACTTCTCCTCGGCAAAAGTATCAAACTATCGATACAACGATCACACCACTACGACAAAATCCTCCACTATACGAGACTGGAGGGGTACACGGTAGTAAAGAAACGGTTGTTAAAAAGAAGAAGAAAAAAAAAAGTAGTAATTTGGTGGTGATCTTTTTTTTTGCGGGATGGGCGCCGACGACGACAACCGGCCAAAAAAAAGAATTGGCATCAGAGGTGGGGTGACAAAGGAAGCCTCCAGGCATAATTATGATAGAAAATGCGATACAGAGAGACAGTTACACCGTGAGAGGAGAATTGGGGTAGTTGGGTGGAGAGTAGGAAGTATATAAGAGTATGGGCAGACAGGAGCCAGAGAAAACTGGGAGGATAGGGGATGGATGGATACAGCCAATGAGGCCGCATGGAATACGTTAGACCATGGAATGAACATCAACTTCGGCAAGAACAACAGCAGGTGCAACATTTTGCAGCCATGGGCATCAACCGGGGCAGATAACGGGAAGTATCTGCAACGAAGACATGACCCATAGCAGCTGAGGCGAGTCGATATTCACTTCATGAAGAAACATATTTCATAACCAACCATCACGGACAGTGACATACACATCAAGGTGACATACACATCAAGAAAACAAACAAGCCACAGCAGACTGACTGAATGTCGATTCGTATGGGCCACTAGGCATTGGACTGACTTGTAAGCTAAACATTCAGGGCCAAGAGGGCCACAGTTGGGGTCTGCTGGTTTTGCTCTAGAGTCAGATTTAGCAGCAATTCAAAAATTGCAGCCATTGCACCCCCAGCAGCAACCCTACGACAGTGGAGTAAATATGCAAACACTGCAATCAACAAAAGATCTACTCCTGAACACCAAAACGATGCTTGGGGGTCTGTCACTATAGCAGTAGGCATTTGAGCAGTGTAATAGCATCTTAACCACCATCAGCGGGTATAAAAAGACGAGGTATGTGATTCCTCACTAAGCAGGGGCAGGTAAATGCACCAGTCACAACGGTATACGTACAACGGGATCAGAGACGATATCCAGACGTTTAAACGGCATTAACGCTTTAAACATGAGACGTCACTGTGTTAATCATGCTTTGAAAGGGAATAGTTGACGAAAGTTGTCATTCATGACTAATGAAATTCATCATTTACGACTAAGAACAGGGATATTGGCGAAACAAAAATAGCCCGGATTATGGAATTTTTTTATAAGAATCGAATTTGAGGCATTATTCCCACCCGACAAAAACCCACTAACAAAGTTTTGGCTCGGTTACCCGGACTCAGACACCACGAGCGTGTCCGAAGTTGACCGCGGTATGGATATCGGTGTACGGGTGTCATCAAATCAGATACTGCTACACTAATGTGCAATTCTTATGGCAGGCATATTTGATAAAGGGTTGCTAATAGCAACAATCCGTTTCCTTCAACTGCTACGGTCTCCAAGGACAATTGACAAACAACTCAGTTTGGTTTGTAGTTATTAAACACGTCATTACGAGCTTAGCCATGTGCTGGATATAGAGAACCATCACACAAACTTTTCAACACGTAAATGCTGAAACATTTAGTTATAGTAAGGTTAAATTCCAATTACGCTTGATAACTGTATAATTATTAGTACATATGATCTTGTCTTATTATAGTGAGGTATTAAATTAGATATCATTGCTATAATTAGGTTCCAGACCTGTCGCCATATGGTTCAGACAAAAAATCCCAGTCCGGGTAATCCGACAGCCAAAATGTCTGCATTATTCAGACAGAAAATTGTTTCAGCCAATCCTATTTTTGTCGCCAACCATTCTGAAGACACGTACCTCCACACAGAGTCTGCAATCTTGTAAATCTCCCCATATCCATCTAAACAGGGACAATAGCCTTCCTTGCTACTCTCTCATCTCATATTCAGGAGACCTGGCTCTTGACACGTTTTTCTAGAGAGAAATGACCAGCTACCTCATCTAGCCAATCATACCTCGAGCTTTAGTCATGGACTCGCATTTACTGTCATTCGACTGGCTGCCAACCAAGAGTAAGTAAATTTGAGCACTAACTAATTGTAAGCTCATGTACAGGACATCAAATTTTCAGTCACACAAAAACAAGACATCTAAAAAAAAAAAAATTGATGGTGAAAAAAAAAAACTTTACAAAACTACAAACATTTTATTTGGAACCAAAACTAGTACTTTTTCAGGTGTTTTTTGTTGTTGTGATAAGTGAAAACTCCAACCCAATCAACGTAGAATCCCAAGATGAGTGATAAAAATACTAGAATTGCTATCGTTTCCACTGACAAGTGTAAACCGAAGAAGTGCCGTCAAGAATGTCGTAAAGGTTGTCCTGTGGTTAAGACCGGAAAATTGTGTATTGAGGTTACTCCTACGTCCAAGATTGCTTTCATATCTGAAACATTGTGTATTGGTTGTGGTATTTGTGTGAAAAAGTGTCCTTTCGATGCTATTAACATTATTAACTTACCCACCAACTTAGAGTCCCAAACCACCCATAGATACTCCGCCAACTCATTCAAATTGCATAGATTACCTACTCCAAGACCTGGTCAAGTTTTAGGATTGGTGGGTACCAACGGTATTGGTAAATCAACTGCATTGAAGATTTTGGCTGGGAAGCAAAAGCCAAATCTTGGAAGATATGATGATCCTCCAGATTGGGAAGAAATCTTGAAACATTTCAGAGGTTCTGAGTTACAGAACTTCTTCATTAAAGTGTTGGAAGATAACATTAAAGCCATTATTAAACCACAATATGTGGATAACATTCCTCGTGCTTTAGCCAAAGCTCCAGTCAAAGAAGTGGAAGCTATTTTAAAGTCTAAATTGGAGAGAAAAGATTGTTGGAAGTACGTACTCAACACCTTGGAATTGAATGGGGTGTTGAAAAGAGAAGTTGCCAATTTGTCTGGTGGAGAGTTGCAAAGATTTGCTTTAGGTATGACTTGTGTTCAAGAAGCAAATGTTTATATGTTTGATGAACCTTCTTCTTATCTTGATATCAAACAGAGATTAAGAGCCGCTGAAATGATTAGATCTTTGTTAGCACCTACCAAGTACGTTATCTGTGTCGAGCATGATTTGTCCGTGTTGGATTATTTATCTGATTTCGTGTGTATCTTATACGGGGCCC
The DNA here is from genome assembly GCA_003708185.3 of Isabelozyma rhagii. Lineage (NCBI taxonomy): Eukaryota > Fungi > Ascomycota > Pichiomycetes > Serinales > Metschnikowiaceae > Isabelozyma > Isabelozyma rhagii. The sequence goes on from PPNO03000024.1 coordinate 78,992, forward strand.
CATCAGTGTACGGGGTGGTTACTTTACCATCATCTGTTAGAGAGGGTATTAATATTTTCTTAGAAGGTCACATTCCTACGGAAAACATGAGATTCAGAACCGAATCCTTACAGTTCAAGTTGTCTGACGCTGCCGACGGGTTAATTTTGGATAGAACCAACGCATTTACTTACCCAGCCATGCAAAAGACTCAAGGTGACTTCCATTTGACTATAGAACAAGGTGAGTTCACCGATTCGGAAATTTTGGTGATGATGGGAGAAAATGGTACCGGTAAAACCACATTCTGTAAATTATTAGCTGGGGCTATTGCTCCTGATAATGGTTTAGAAATTCCTAAATTGAACATTTCTATGAAACCACAAAAAATCGCTCCTAAGTTCCCTGGTACCGTCAGACAATTGTTCTTTAAGAAAATCAGAGCTTCATTTTTACATCCTCAGTTCCAAACTGATGTTGTGAAACCTTTAAAAATCGATAATATCATCGACAATGAAGTGCAGACTTTATCGGGTGGTGAGTTGCAAAGAGTTGCTATTGTTTTGGCATTAGGTATTCCTGCTGATATCTACTTAATCGATGAGCCATCAGCTTACTTGGATTCGGAGCAGCGTGTGATTTGTGCTAAAGTTATTAGAAGATTCATTTTACATGCTAAGAAGACTGCTTTTATTGTGGAGCACGATTTCATCATGGCTACTTATTTGGCTGACAAGGTGATTGTCTTTGATGGTCAACCTTCGAAGAAGACGTTTGCTAGAACTCCAGAATCGTTATTAACTGGTTGTAACAAGTTCTTGAAGAATTTGAATGTTACCTTCAGAAGAGATCCAAATTCGTTTAGACCAAGAATTAATAAATTGGATTCTCAAATGGATAAAGAACAAAAGGCTTCTGGTAACTACTTCTTCTTGGACAACTCGGAATTATAATCTTGCATCATTCATGGGCTTTTTCTGGCCTTCACTTATTTATGTTTTACCCTGCTGTACATTAACTGCATCATCAATTGGACCCTGGTCGTCGATTGATATAGAATTAATATCACATTTTACAATCTGTAACTGTCTTGTAGCATCTGCTTTTCTCCGTAAGTGTTTCTGCCAGCTTGCACAATCTACATAAACGGGATCATATCGTTCATATATTAAGTTCAAAGCGGATTTATAGTAAGTCATTTCATATAGTTCTAGTCTGTCTCGTGAAGTTCAATCTCGGTGTCATTTTCAACGTCATATAAATACGTCAATCCAAACTCAGGCACCTTGTAATACTTCGACTTTCCTAACTGGGTAGATAAGTCTAACAACAAATTCTTGGGCTCAAGGATTGGCTCTGAACTCAACTTAAACGTTCCCCAATGGATCCCCATCATGAACTTAGACGAAACATTGGACGCAATTTTCAAACTCTCCTCGGGAGAGATATGTCTTGGTTTTTGGTGCCAAGAAGGACAATACTGGCCAATGGGCAATAAAGATAAGTCTACGGGGCCAAATTTTTTGCCTATAAGTTCAAACAACTCTTTACTATACCCCGTATCTCCAGCATGGTATAGAATTGATTTCCCGTTACGTTTGATGATGAAAGACGCCCATAATGACTTGTTGGAGTCGAAAACATACCTTCCGGACCAATGCATGGCAGGAACACATACAATCTCATATTGATCTGGTAGAGGAGCTTCTCCGCCGTTATAATGCAAGTTAATGTAATCGTTCAAACTAACTGTGTCCCACCAGTCCATTTCAATAACATTATAGATTCCTCTTCTTGCCAATTTCCGTCTTAGGCCTAGAGGAACTATCCAGGTGCTGGAATTGCCGATTTTGTCTGCCATCGGCAACTCCAAGTGGTCAGGATGATCGTGTGATACGATGACAAAATTAAGTTTGTTATTGGTTGCAAATTTGATATCATCAACGGACATAGGAGACTTCATTAATCTCTTGGGGCCGACCGTTTGGTTCATTAAATGGTCACTGATAATCGGATCGGTTAAGAAGTTTATGCCGCTTATTTGCACTAAAGCACACGACTGGCCCAACCAGGTGAACAACATCAGATCTTTGACTTGTGGGGTGGAGGACCCGGCAAGGAGATTGAACCAACCAGTGAAATTTGCCGTTAACCGGCTAAAATCACTGGTTCTTATGCATTCTTCGAGTATTACCAGATTCCTTCTAAAAATATTCAAGTTAGGTTTATGGGTCTTTAACAAATCACCAACTTCCCTGTACTCACCATTATCACACGGATACCTGTCGTGTATTTCAATCTTGTTACCGTAGAAACTCTCCATCAACTCCATAATCCGCACCAAAATAAACTCGAACCCTGTTTGGGGACGGTACTCCTCAAATGGGTTAACAAACATCCCAGCAATCGTAGCCGATTTGAACTTCTTCATCAGTTCATCGCTATCTATATCAGCAATTAGTTTGTTGAACTCTTGTTTTCGGCTGTAAACAAGGTACCGGGTCCTCAAGTGCATGATCACCTCGAATGAAGTGTACGACAAGAGGCCCAACCCAATTTTGGCCTTCAACGACAACTGGGGAAACATGTTGGTGACATATGTACAATGACGTGAGTCGCGAAGTTTACAAGCGGGAAACTCAATCCGTACACCATGTCAAATCTTCATATATCGATTACTATACGCTGAATATCCACTACAGCTTCAGTAACCAGTTATAGTCTACAGTACCATAAGCAGATGTCCAAATACGTTGTAACTCCCTCGTCAGGTTGTATTAAGCTACATAAAAAATTAGACCCGTACACCAAGTATACCGAAACTACTTCTAGTGCTTTTTGACGACACCTGCCGCGTCGGCGGCAGCAAGGATATGTTTCTTGTAGTCGTTGATGTTACCTGGGAATCTCTTGACGGCTCCGTCTTCGCTGACCCAGATTTCATTACATACCTTGTCTATGATGGAAACATCGTGGGAAACCATCAACACCCCACCCTGGAAGTTGATAAGGGCCTCGGCCAACGCATCCAAACCCTGGGTATCCAAGTGATTCGAAGGTTCGTCTAGAATCAAAATATGGGGTTGGTTCAAACACAAGGCTGCAAAAGCAACTCTCGACTTCTGTCCTCCGGATAACAACTCCATCTTCTGTAACCCGAGACTACCAGTGATACCAAAAGAACCCAAGTGACGTCTGTATTCTTCGTCCGACTTTCCTGGGAACGTGTTGGACATCCACGACACCGCTGACAAGTTCAAGTCCATGGCATCAACATGGTGTTGAGCAAAGTACCCAATACGTAATCTTCCGTTTCTAGTAATCAACCCTTCTAAAGGTGAGAATTGTTCAAGTAATAATTTCAAAAGTGTCGTCTTACCCGTACCATTACCCCCACAGAAGGCAATACGAGAGTCCATTTGCACGTCCATGTCTACGTTCTTCAAGATAATCTTATCGGGCGAATAGCCAAAAGACACATTTTGCATCTGCAAGATTGGAGGAGAGAGCTTATCTGGGTCAGGGAACTTAAATGTCACCACACGATCATCTTCAGGAGGCTCCAAAATGGGCAACTTCTCCAACTTTTTGATTCTCGATTGTGCTTCTGACGATTTGGCCGCATTATAACGGAATTTGTCAATAAATGCCTGCAAATGCTTTCTGTATGCCATTTGATTTTCGTACTCACGACGCTGGTTCTTGATTCTTTCTTCTCTGGTGGCATAGAAAGAGTCGAAGTTCGAGCCTCGGTAGTAGTCGAGTCTTTCCGAGTGCTGGTGGATAATATCGGTAGCCACTTCGTTCAAGAACGAACGATCGTGCGATACCACCAACACCGTAGATTCATAGGTTTGTAAGTATCTGGCCAAGTAGGTGATGGAAGGAACATCCAACATATTCGAGGGTTCGTCTAGTAACAATAAATCTGGCTGACAGAACAAGGCTCGGGCCAACGACAATCTCATTCTCCAACCCCCGGAGAACGACTTGGTGGGTGAGTGCTGGGTTTCTTTGGTGAATCCTAACCCGAACAAAATAGCAGCAGCCTTACTTTCCGCTTTATCGGACTCCATTTCGTATAACTTGTCATTAACTTCTTGCAAGTGCTTGTCGAGATCTTCTCGTTCGTTGTCCAACTTCTTCACTTCGTTTGACTCTTCGTCGAACTCCGCTCTCAACTTTTCGATCTCGTTGATTCTTTCGGTGATTTTCACCTCCTCTTGAAGTAAGTTTTTCCTCCAAACATCAGCATCTAACACACTCTGTAAGGCCGAGGTGTCGTCCCCTCTAATTTCTTGTTCAACATGCAAAATGGTAATGTGCTTGGGGATGTTCAATTCTCTTCGAGAAAGCGCCCGTAATAACGTCGATTTACCGATACCATTTTGACCTACAAGACCATATCTTCTACCATAAGCCAAGGTCAATGATGCTTCACTCAAAATACGTTGACCGTCTCCCACGTACAAATCAAAGTTATCGATCTTGATATCCTTGGACTTACCAGAACTTGCAAAGTCCATAGGATTGATTTCCAAGAAGAAAGAGTCGTAATCTTCGTCTTTCTTCTCGTTCAATAATTTCGAAGCTTCATACTGCACAAACTTGTTGTTTCTCTTTGCAACCTTCTTGGCAATCTTCCGTTCTTGTTTCTCCAACTTCTTCTTGTCCACTCTACTTTCCATCTGTCTCCCGGTGTGCTCTATATCGTTACTGGCGGTCAATAGAGCCAATGAGGTATTGATATCTCTCTTTGACTGAGTGAGCAAATCAGCATCCAATAATCGCTTGGACGAGTCTCCTGTCAATTCATTCTTGGCAAAGTTATCTTGTAGCTTCTTGTTCAACACTTCTACCATGGTATTTATCAACTTGTTAACTTTATCTTCCAATCCACCAGCGTCAATCAATAATTCCTGGATGTAGTCCATTTCCGACTTGATGTTTAACTGTTGAGAGACGACACTATCTTCGGTGGAGCTGGAAACATGCTGAATATAACCGACAGCGTAGTCGGCGACAACGGGGTCAATAGCAGGTACTGCTTGGCGCACTTGGAGGCCAATGTTTGACATTAGAGTATGACTTTGACTGATAAAATGAAATCTTCACGATCGATTTTTCAGATCTTTTTTTTTCATCGCACCAAATTTGTTAGGGCCACAACCTTCTGCCAACTCTGGGTTCACGAAATTGAGGGTTTGGGGTGGATAATCGGTGCAAGATTGGCAGAACAGGCATTTAGCAGGGTGTTTTTTGACCAAAAGTCAGAAATAGTGGTCTTTTCTTTGAATTTATGGGCCCATTTTTGGTGGTGGAACCGTTGTGGAACGGCTGTGAGACGGTTGGGGGACGCATTAAGCTATGCCTGACCAAATCTGCCCCAAACTGGCCGGAATGTTCGCACCATGCTTCCAGCTGGGGGCATACATAACTGCCCGCCGGCCCAGAACTACACCGCTTCAGCTACATCGCTATTTCTGATTACTTTAATCATTCTCTAGATACATCCACATAATTACATAACAAAATCGATCTAAAGCAACACAAAATCGATCTAATACAACCCAGAGCCCTCTAATAAAAGCCTGAGTTGTCCAAACTCATCGTTGATCTAGCAAAACACAAATTTGATTAATTACAAAACAGACTTGATCTTTGGCACCAACTTATCTTGGGAGTGTAAAGTTTGTAAGTCAGAGTTTCCCCCGATATGTTCACCACCAATGAAAATGTTTGGCACAGTTCTTTGGCCAGTCAATTCATACAAAGCATCCTGAAGTTCAGCACCATCGGATTCTTCGTCCAATTCAATAATAAAAGCATCCTTGGTGATGGAAGCAACAGTATTTTTGGTCTTGGTACAGTATGGACAGTAAGACTTGGAAGCAATGAAAACTGGATGGTCTTTGATTAAGTCTTTGACCTTGTTAGTAGCAGCTTGAGAAACCATTGGCGATGTAGTAAAGTAACGTTTGGCGAGAGAAGTAGTAAAACTTGTTAAAGACGAGATCATTCAAGTAATTTTCAAGCGATCTCAAGGTTTTCCGTGCTTTATATAGTTTCCCGCCGTCTGTATGACAAATGCGCAATTCCAGAACTAAAGACCGCCGCCACAGCAACGATGACCTGGAATGTACGGGTGTTTAGAACATGGTGTACGGGTCTGTGGTAATGATGTAGTAGTACCAATAGTGGTTATACAAGACACAATATATACATCTATATCTCTAGTTGCTCATAATTTGGATAGTCATTTTTTGTCGAAGACGTCGAGACCAAAGATTTCGAAAATGTACCCATCTGGATCTCTGAGGAAGGCAAGACCCTTCAACACAGCCTGATCGTATTTTGCAACCCACTCGATGTCAGGGTATTCCTCTTCAATTTCCTTACATAACTTACCGGCGTCTTTACAAGAGATACCAAAGTGGCCGTAACCAGCAACGGCACCGTTTTCAGTGGAATTACCATCATGGTAGCCTTCAAAAGATTCATCCGATTCTGTTCCCCAGTTGTGGGTCAATTCAAGCACTGATTGCTTTCCGGCCTGAACGTCTTTGGTCAAGGTATTTGGAGTGAAATCAGGAGAGTGGTCGTAACCTAAGAAGTAAAGGGAGAATTTAGCATCATCAAATTTTCTCGTGGAGAATAGTTTGAACCCGAACACTTTTTCATAAAAGGCAATACTTGCTTTGGGGTCTTTCACTCTAATCATGGTGTGATTCAATTTGTTCAATTTGATGTCAGAAACAGATTCAGTTTTGTTAATACCATGTTCAATTAACTCAATCCAGTATCCATCGGGGTCTAAAGCAAAAGCAATATCTTTTTGTCTACCATCGGACAATTTTTTCTTGAATTCAACTCCATTGCTAAGTAAATGCTCCTGGCTGGCTTGAATATTATCTACAGACACACAAATGTGGCCGAATCCTCTGAATTTTTCCCCGTTACCGTTGTTGACTTGGAAGGAGTCGTCGTTCTCGGATCCCTTTTTATGGCACAACTCCAAAATCCCTTCTCTGGCGGTCCAAGCAAGATGGGCGTTGGTTTCGTTCTCGATACTTAAGATATAGAGGGTGGTCGTCAGATCAGGAAGTGTAAGAGTATCAACCAACTTAAACCCAAAGTTCTTTTCGTAGAATGGAACTGATACCTTGGGGTCCTTGATATGAAGGCAGGTGTGATTGCTAATGAACGAGCTGTCAAATTGGGGCATTGTCTACTGTTGAATGAAGAGAAGAAGTGAGAAAAAACATCGAGTGAAAAATGAGCGCTCATAAGTACAGCAACTATACATGTAGTCACAAATTCGCCATCAAACTGCTAACCAACCCACCAGCCGTCTGTTAGCCGGTTCAGCTAGATAATCACGCAGGGCCAAGAACACCCGTACCTCCGTGTATATTAACCACATACTCTGTCTATCTTTTCTTACCGAATTTTCGGACTTAAATGTCTGTTCTCAAATGACGTATGCATCCTGTGCCAGTTCTCTCTGTAGATCACTGTATCCGGTCGTCTTTTTGCTGCACTGACTGACTCATCGGACCCTCGGCCCATGCTCGTTTAGAGTGCCCCACAAAAAAAACTTTTTGGTCGCTTTTTCAGTAGATTTTTCACCGAGATCAATCTCTTTCCTCCCCCGCCATGTTTAGAAGAGCATTCTCGGTGTCCTGTCGATGGCGGTCATCCCATCCGTCCCACTCCATAGTACGAAAGACCTTGACTGATATCAAGCGGTTGTACCAGGAAAAAAAGCCCATTTCCATGGTCACTAGCTATGACTACCTTACTGCAAAAATGACGGAAGATTGCGAATTCGATATCAACTTGGTGGGTGACTCTTTAGCCATGACGGCATTGGGATACGATGATACCAATGAGATCACCTTCGATGAGTTCCTCTATCATGTGAAGGCCGTTTCTCGAGGGAACAAGAAATCTTTCTTGGTAGCCGATCTTCCCTATGGAAGCTTTGAGCGCAGCCCGGAACAGGCCGTTGATACTGCCATCTCGTTAGTGAAGAACGGGAGGGTCCAGGCCGTGAAGGTTGAAGGAGGTGTTAGCATGACTCCAACAATATCTCGTCTTGTTGACATCGGTATCCCGGTAATGGGCCATGTCGGTCTCACTCCCCAGCACCACAATGCGTTTGGCGGCTTCAAACTTCAGGGCAATTCGGTGGCCTCAGCGGTGAAAATTTACCAAGACTGTCTAGCACTTCAGAAAGCTGGCGTGTTTTCCATAGTTTTGGAGTGTATTCCTAATAAGTTGGCCGAGTACATCACCGACCGATTATCGGTTCCAACCATAGGTATTGGGGCGGGGCCAGCATGCTCGGGCCAGGTGTTGGTGTTTGCTGACCTATTGGCCATGAATTCTCTGCCAGATGTCGCCAAATTCGTCAAGCAGTACCAGAATTTTTACCACCAGGGAACAGAGGCGTTACAACAATATCAAAAAGAGGTGAAATCACGAGAATTTCCTAACCCAGATCGTCATGGTTATAAAATTAAATCTGATGTCCTTGCAGAGTTTAGAAGAATCGCCGATAGTATAGAGAAACAAGATGACTTATGATATATAGACAATGTATGTGAGTGTGCATTGATAACGCAGTAAGTTGAGGTGTAGGCTTGTCCATTTTTTGCAGCCTTCCGATTTCTTGAACGTACCCCCAAAATATTATAACTAAGAAAGCACAGATGCAGGGGTTAACTGCGACAATGGAAAGCACTGTGATAAAGAAAAGTTCCGAGAGTGTGTCGATGTACGTAGGCGAAATAGCGAAGTAATGACGTAAAACTAGAGGTAATGCGATTGCTCATGAACGTGATCATTAGATTTATTCGAATCACGGGTTGAACCATCGGCTGTTACTCTCCTTACTAGTTTCTTGTTAGATATGGGTAGATTCTCCTTCATTGCCCGATTAGGTTTGTTTGTCAATTATGCATTTCATGCTGGCAGGTTTGACGTATTTTTATATTTTGGGCTGCGAAAAATACACAGGGCTGAACGATTACCGAAATTTCATTCAAACTCGTGTCATGTCTCCAGAGTGTCGTATACTTGATTCTTCTCGATATGTTGCTATCCTGTATAGCTCCTCGCTCGAAAAAGCAGCAATGGGCGATCAATGTCGTGTTCTTGTTGGTTCTATTATTGCGTTCTGTACGGGTCGTCCAACGACTATGCAACCAGTAGACAATCTGCTTTTCCCGATGGACCTATTGTAATCACATGAGTTTGATCAGATGTTCGACAGTTACCAATGAATATAAGTGACTCCGAGGGTAAGAGCACGTTATGCTGCAAAATGGAAAACAAGTGAATTTTTTGACAGCATTATATGCGCACACTAACTTCCGTACCTCCCATATATGGTACGAACTGTGGAAGTCCACAGTGCCGCCATAGTGGATAAGGTGTTCGGATCAGAAACACGATTGTCTAACTGTAAAAGGAGTAGAAGCAGGAGAAAACTCTTGCTGGTAGAATTCTCTAAACATTCTACGAATGCTTGACTCATGCCTCAGGTTATCAGGAGCCAGGTATGTTAACTAGTTGGTAAGATCAAAAGTGAACACAGTCAATTCGCAGAATCGGCCTTATCACCCGCAATTAAAGCATACTGTCTAGTCTCATGCTCGTATGTTATCGCACGAATAAGAGAAGAGTATCTTTGCGTCATTAGCCTGAACCACATTCCGTCGATTCCCACATTGTATCGTATAATGTGCATAATCTTTTCGGAAGACCATGCACGTTCAAAATGCCATATCAGAAACGATTTAGAGCTCAAGTTATAGCTAAAGTCAAATCAGTAAATGGCGATAGTTTAACGACCCTATGCAGAGGTTGAAATGAAATGCCTATCTTAGTATCGGATCTATGAGATAAGGGGAAATTTTTGTTTGTGGGTTTTCCGGTTCAATTAGAAGTATTCCAACACCACCGGCATTTAGCGCAGAGAAGAAGCATGAAAAGTCTACCCGTCGATAACCGTTGTAATGGATTACATCGATGAAAGAACAGATTTTTAGTCAACCGCAAATAAGAACCTTAAATGGCAGTATTCACCTTTACAAACAGAAGTACAATGGAACTTACTTTTGATAATATAAATTAAATATACATGTGTAAAGATAATAGAAAGAGAAAGAAGAATTTTTTGTATTTTTTTTTTCTTTTCTCCGAAAAAATCAAACAGATGAACTGAAAATGGTCAACATGTCATATAGTATGCATTAGAAGTGAATGAACGGTTGATAAACTGTTTAACACCAGAATTTGTAAATTCTGTGGTATAATGGCTTGCTTGCAATAACAGCTCTTTCTTCGGCAAGTTCTTGTTTCAATAAGTCCAAATCCAATTCTCTTCTACCGGTATCGATATCGATATCCTTGGCTCTAATGTATAATCTCCAGTTTCTGGTCCAAAGCTTGTGACCAAAGTAGAAGAGGAGAACGACAGGGAAACCTAAGTAAGCAGAGAAGAAATCTTCTGCATTTGGTTTTGGAGATGGTGCACCCTTAGAATCTGGGAGTGGGAATAAAGCGATCCAGAATTGGGCAATCAACACAAGAATAATAAGAATGACACCAAAGTAGGCACCAATCAAACCTGGTTGAGAAACGAAAGCAAGCTCACCGGTATCTCTACCTTGGACTTTCAAAGCACGTCTGAATCTAATGAGACAGAAGTTGATAGAAGCCCAGGTAAATAAGGAAGATAAACCAGAAAGAGCCAAGAGCCAGTTGAACACATCACCTTCCTTAGAAGAAGCGGCAAGGAAACAAAGAAGACCAATGACACATTGGATAATGATACCAACCAATGGTCTACCAGTCTTATCAATGTAACCACAAATCTTTGGAGCTTGTCCAGCAGCAGCTAAAGCAGCCAAGGTTCTGGAAGAACCAAAGACAGAAGAGTTACCGACAGAAAGGACAGAAATCATGATAACAACGTTGAAAACACTTGGTAATCCACCAATACCACCCAACTTGATAGCAAGCACGAATGGAGAAGCAGCAGTGTTAACACCGGAGGCACCAGCCAATTCACTTTGAGTGTAAGGAACTAACATACCAACCAAAAGTAAAGAGATGACGTAGAACAAGGTGATTCTCCAGAAAACTTGCTTGATAGCAGGAGGAAGAGTCTTACGAGGATCCTGTGATTCAGCAGCAGCTAAACCACAAAGTTCGGTACCAGCGAAAGCAAAGGCAGCAGTGACGAACACCGAACAAACCCCTTTGAAACCGTTGGCAAAAGCACCAGGATTGTGCCAGTATTGACCACCAAGGTAACCACGACCATTTGGAGAACCACCACAGATCAACACGATACCCAAGATGATGAAACCAATAACGGCAATAACTTTGATGAACGAAAAGACAAATTCGGCTTCACCATAACCTCTAACCCCGAAAAAGTTGATAGCAACAATCAAGACGTAGAAGATGGCCACCCAGGCGGCCGGCGATATTTTATCATTCCAGTATTGAACCGTCATGGCAGCAGCGACCAATTCCAAAGGTAACACGACTAGCCATTGCAAAGCATAGTTCCAAGCCATGGAGAAACCCCAGGAAGGACAGATAAAACGAGTGTTATAAGTAACGAAAGCACCAGAAACAGGGAAGGTGACAGCCAATTCCCCCAACGATTGAACGGTACAGAAAATCATGGCACCAATCAAGATATAAGCAATTAAGATACCAGCGGGACCACCAGTTCTCAACGATTTACCAGAACCAATGAACAAACCGGTACCAATGGAACCACCAATAGCAATCATTTGCAAGTGTCTACCTTTCAAAGATCTTGATAAAGGAGAGTTGGCGGTGACGATAGCGGCTTTTTCAATTTCGGATAAGTTGGGGTCAAGACCCAATTCGACTTCATCGAATCTTCTGAACGAATCTTTGAATTTTTCGAAACGGGTCATGTTGTCCCTCTTGTTGGAATCTTCAAAAGCATCGACGTAGATACCTCCGGTCTTCTCGGTAGAAGAACCATCAGCGGCTTCTCTAGATCTAATGTAGTCTAATTCTTTGGCAACCATTGCAAGAAGAAATGAAAACTAATTGTAATCTCAATGAGAACTTTCAAAAATCAAAAATCAAAAATAGAACTCCAACGATTTATATATCCCCTGCTTCAGATTTCTTTTTTTTTTTTTTTTGCCTAATTATACCTAACTCAGAGATAAATATCGCCTTTCATTTAACGATACGACAATTGATAAAGTTAAATTTTTTGCATATCAATTCCTCCATATTTTTTTGTCCTGTACAAATGCCATAGGCCAAAATATGCATCCCTTATCGCGATAGGGAGGGAAAAAAAAAAAAAGAAAGAAAAAAGAAAAAAGAAATGAGAAAATGGCTATCCAATAATACAAAGGGGGAAGATAATCTGACCTATTCGGAAGGAGCTGTTACCCTTCGCGATCAATGATTATACACCGTTAAAGACTCAGTAATGGCGTCGACATACTGAGCGAATTCGCCAGATGGGCAACCAGAAGCCGCGGCCTCTTATCACAGGTAATTAAAGCCTATGCGACAGTTTTCAGATAAGGGCCAGAATGACACAAAAGCCTGCCAAGTGGAGCGATAATTGAAAAAGAATGTCCAAAATGCCAGAGAATAATTGTGTCTATCATGCACGTCGAGGCGGGTAGCACAATCTTTGAGTTACCATTCCTCGTATCTAAATCGCCGTACGATAAACTCGATGTTGGAGGTGCTATCCAGCATCTTTTCATCTAACCCACCTCAGACAACTTCTGTTGGTCCCAGGCCTGCCCAGGCCAGTGGCACGAAACGTCTTCGTGATTGCTTCGTGATTGTGGGGAAGGAGGAGGGACGGCATGTGTCACTACCGTCTTTTTGCTCGACAACACTACACCAAATCCATCAACAATGTACCACTTATAATTGAGGGGGAAGTGTCATTTGTGAAAGATTTCGTATTACGCAAAGAGTACCCTTATCATTATTAGCTTTGGACCCACAGTTTGGCAGAGTCCGAACGCCGTAACAAAGTTGGCTTACGTCAGCAGACAAAAATGCACCAGCACCAGATAAAAGAATGAGACAAGATGCGCTAGCTGCACAAAAACCCACCTATTGAAAGCTTGGATGGGTGTCAAAGGGCCACCAGTAGTTTTCTTGGGACTCTTGATGACAATGTTGAGCTTAATGCCAATGTCGCCCGCGCCGTTTCTATTGTGCGATAAACCTCTAGGCATTGAGCAAGGCATTTTGCATGCATACCCCATATTTCAAAAGGCGCAAACTTTCAGGGCTTCTTCTTCCCCGGACTCCGTGACGACAATACGAGATTGCCTGACAATAACCGCCAGTCCCCAAATCGAACGTGTATAGCTGATCTCTGGTGTCCTTTCTGTAATAAGAATAGGGTTGAGAATCTACAACGCCGTGGAGCAGTGCACATTTACGTTTTATTTTTTCGCTCGATTCCTAGATTAGGACTGTTAACTACAGATCGATACCGAGACATGCAAGTGTCGTGTGGACAATCGCAGAATATGCCCATCAATTTCACTTGGAAGCTGTCAACGAGGCGATCATTGCGATGGGCGATCTAGGACTTGTTTTAGGCTCTACTTTTGTAAATAAAGAGATCTTGAGACTGAAGATCTAGGCTTGTTTCAGGCTCTACTTGTAAATAAAGAGATCTTGAGACTGAAGAACTAGGCTTGTTTTAGCTTCAACTTGTAAACGAACAGATCTTGAGATTGACGATCTAGGACATCGAAATGAAGAGATTGAGATAGTCGACCTAGGACTTGCTTTAGGTTCAACATGTACTGTCAACTACCAAGGTGTCTAAGACGAACTCTTACCTACCTTCAATTTCATCTCTGTGATTTGAAAACTATCAACCACGAACAAGTCGTCGACATTGCTCTTCAACTCAACACTTGCCGGGGTCTTTCCTTCGCTCATGAAAAAGGTGTTTGTCATTGCAGTCGAGCCATTATTGAAAAACAATTCAACGATGTTCTTATCAACAATTCCATGAATCTCGTAAAATCCACTCTTTCCCTCATCGTACTTCATCGGCTCCAAATACGTCGACATCTTATCAGTGAAAAACGGATTTTTACTGAATTCGGTGGTGTAGATACCTCTATCAAAGTAACATGCTTGCGCAATCGGATCATAGCCAACTTTAACCGACTCCGGTTTCTCTCCGTTAGAACTAATGATCAAGTCTAGATTGGTATAATTGTCATTCAGATAAGTTCGAGAAAGAACCCGGAAATTTAGCCTAAATTCGAATATTCCAACATCCGACGAATCACTCTTGAATTCGATGCTTGTTTCGCTTGTCATGGAGATATTTCTCTTGGACAATGAATTGGCGACATCAAATGATTCCCCTGGCAAAACCGGCTTTTGTATCAACACCAATCGCTCAGTTTCGGGGTTTTGTTTCACTTTTGCCAAAGTAAAATTTCTAACCAACGACATGGAGCTTCTCCATTCTTTCGTTGGAACTTTACCGCCATATTGCCAATTTGATGCCCAGGCAATTCCTAGGGCACCATCTTCCTTTCTGACGTCACTAAAGGTCTGGAGGGCATAGTAATCCTTTCCCATGTCCACCAATTTAGTGCTGGAATCATCAGCTCGGAACTCAAAGCCGTCAAAGTCTCCAACAAAGTATTGGTTGACTGATCCTCCACCTGGTGCTCCAGGGTTGATTGCTAGAAACATGACCCATTTCGTTTCATTGCTGTTCTCAATGGGGATCTCAATCAACCCGGGACACTCATATTGATAACCAAAATACCCCGAGGTGAAATTCGAATGCAAAACCCAATTCTTTAAATTCGACGATCCAAATATTTGGATTTTGAATTCTTGAGACTTAGCTAATACCATAATCCATTGATGACTGGGTGTGTGCCAAAACACTTTAGGGTCTCTAAATTGAGTCGAATTGACGTCGAGAACAGGGTTGTTTTCGTACTTTTCAAAGGTATAACCACCGTCGAGAGAGTAGGCGATGTCTTGTCTCTCAACGTCAGGCAAATTGTTGGTATATATGGCCACTACTCTTTGGTCTCTATGAATGGATTCATTGAAAAACCCACTGGTATTATCATGGTCAATAACAATACTACCAGAGTAGATTCCTTCGTCAGAATGTTCTGGAGAAATGGCGATCTTTTGATGCTCCCAGTCAACTAAATCTTTGGACGTAGCATGGCCCCAGACTAAAGGTAAACTCCAGATTGTCTTGTTAGGGTAATACTGGTAGTAAGCGTGCCAGACTTTGTCGACCTTATCATAAAATAGCCCATTGGGATCGTTCATCCAACCCTTTGGTGGAGTAAGGTGAATCAACGGCCGATTTTCTTCATTGCTCGATGCCTTGGCAACTTGTAGGAAGAATGCAAGTAGTGGAATCGCTATCAACAGTGCAAAAAACATTGTTTGATACTGGCTTAATAATCCTGCAACAGACAGGATTCTGGAATTTGCCATAGTATTTATAGTCGGGTCTGGAAGTGTTTTCCGGAACAACTTCAGCCGCCCGGGTGAGTTGGGAATGTGACCTCAATTCAAATCGCCCTTCAAGCAGGAACGTATTTTTGAGTCTTGTAATACCGATTTCCCATTCGTTGGTTTCTGGTCTCAGAGAGATATAATTCCAGAGAATTTTTCCGAGATGCAGCAATCCCCACAAAATCGTCCGTGCTCGGAACAACTACATGTACAGAACAAGAAAAAGTACATAAAATCGTCAATATTGTTTGTGTGATTATACATGTAGAATGATGCCGTTGCTGAAATTGTAAAAGTCTAAGCACAAGAATTGTCGTTGTTTCTATGGTACGGGTCTACACTTTTATGCTACTGAATCTCATCTTTTCCCACCTTCTGCTGCCGTTCATCACTGTCTTTAGACATATGGTGGAGGCAGGATATCTGAGGATGGCGGCTGAATAACTGGTGGAGTAACTGGGGATGGCTCATTACTGAAAATAATCACCGGTTCTTTGAACTTCAAGGTTTTAATCAGCGCATTGTTGGAGGACTGCATTGTCATTTCGACTTTCAAGAAGTAGTTATTTTTGATCGTACAACTTACGAACGACTGACACAAATCCGGTATAAGCCCGTCAAAGATCTCCGGATTCAAGACAAATTTATTCCAGTCATTACCACTGTTGGTGAACTTGATGTGCTCGTTCAATTGCTTGTCAACGAGAATGTACTTTACCTTGTTTTCTTTGGTTGTGGCCCCATAATACGTCAGAATACAATCAAGTGCTATCTTCAAATAATTCAAAGTAACTCTGGTATCCCTGGACCCCTTTTCACTGTTGTCTTGGCCCAAGCTAGTTACCACCAGCGGATACGACTCGCCTGGTTTCAATGATATCCCAATAAATTTGGATAGATTTCGACCACATTGAAGAACACGCTTTGTTGGACCTCGTTCGTTTTCGTTGGACGATGCCGAATTGAAATTCAAGGAAATTCTCAAGGGTATCTTCACACTATTTGAGTGCCACCAGTTACTGAATGAACCCTTGCGTGATTCGTCCTTTAGGAATTTGAGTTGAAGCGTGCTCGTGGTGCTATTGGACAATTGACTATTTCTGCTGTCCGATATGTGCTTAAGTGAATAAGTCAAAGACGAATTCTTTGGTTGGAAAACCACCGGGGCCTCATTTGATAAATTGAACTTGAAAAATGACGGGGTTGTTATCGACCCTTGAACAGAGTAATCCACTCTGGCATATTGATCGTGAGATTTTCTCAAAAAGAATGTAGGCGGTAACGTGAGATAATTAAACGGCTCGCTATGAAGAAACTCGGTGACGTGGGAAAGCGTATTGGATCTCATACAGTTGAGTGTATAGCTTGCGTCTGGGATCTGGAAAGAGAACGGGTAGTGGTATCGTCCGTCCGTTAGGGTAAAAGAGTTGGTGCTGGTTACTTCTTGCACGGCTCTAGGAGGAAATACAATTGCCTCGAAATCAATTAAATTGTGCTTCCGTGTCCTATCCACCCTCACTCGACCGTAGTTGTTCCCGGTCCCCATTCTGACTTTTTTATTTTTGTAGTTTCGGGATACGGCCAAACCTTTGAAGTTCACCTTAATGCAACTGACATCAAGACGGTCATGCACCACGATGGTGACAACACCGGATATTACCTCTCCGGTGGTGTATGTGTTTCTTTCGTTGAGCTCGACGCTGACTTGGGACGATTTCATTGACTGTTTTAGCTTTTTTCCCCATCACTGAAAAAAAAAAGAAGGATCAATGGCCCATATATATACATAATGCGCAACGACTAGCAGAAGGCGGGGGCGTTATCCGTGACGGACTACGTCTGTATCGGTCACTCCCAGATACAGCCCGCCGAGAGCTGTCAAACTTGCATAAAAAGAAAGAGCATGGCTAAATCCAGGCTTAGCATCGTCATTTGACAGCATGTTTCGATTAGCCGTGTACGGAAAAAAAAAAAAAAACCATGACTATGAGTCGCATTTAATCATTTATTGTCATGAAAATCTGTAGTTGCAACAAACAAAGTGAATGACTTGTATATTGCTCTCTTGCCAAGGCCAGAGTTACAGTTTGGGTGATTTGACGAGTTTTTCGTAAAATTCCAAAAGTGCGGATATTGTGCTATTACAGCCTCCTCGGTGATAAAACCTGCAGTCAGAACAGAATGTCGGCTTTGTTTGATCAGGCCTTCGCAGGCGATGCAGTTACATGACTGAACTTCATACGTTTAATAAATATTTGCTATACACTACGGATTGTGGCCTAATATTCATACATCACTAGTAGTCATTTATGGTTGTGGCATACTAATATTCATAGAACTCTAACCAACACTCGTCATTGTATGGTCTCGTAGTGTAAGTATCATACATGACCATTTTCTCCATATCAGTCTTATTCTCCCCAGCTTGGTTTCCCATTTGAATCACACCTCCCTTCTCAACCACGTCACACCAGTCGGGGCAGATCTTGGTGTAGAAGTGCCAATAAAGATTAGCAATGGCCAACTTCATCTCGATAAGAGCCAAATTCATCCCAAGGCACATTCTTATACCTTTCCCGAACGGCATCATATACTTTTGTTGCAACTTCATTCTTTTACCGTAGTCTGTTTCTGTTTCAGTAGCCTGACGTAACCACCTCTGAGGAAGAAACTCATCGGGATTGGAAAACACAGTTTCAACCCTATGCATCGAGTAGGGCTGGCAAGATATGGCAGTTCCCTGAGGCAAGACTATTTCTTGTCCATCATCAAGTTTAATCGGATAGTTGCAATTAGTCACTCTAGGCTCAGCCCCGGGGATCGAAGTATGAACTCGAGAATTCTCCTGCAACACTGCATCGAGAATCGGCAATTTGTCGATGATTTCAAAGTTATCCAATACGTCGTTGGGTGACTTTGGAGTACCAAAGTGCTCCACTAATTCATTATGAAGCATATCCCTCAATTGCATATTTGTTGGCCTTGACAATTCATAGAAGAGATATGTCAATTGAATTGCCGTGGTTTCATGTCCAGCAAAGATGTTGTCACTCAAAAATGAATAAGCATGAGTGCCACGGAAACCTTGTTTCTTGAACGATTCCAAAGTAGTAAGATTTTCACCGGGTCTAGATATTGGAACATTGTCCTCAGCATTCTCATAAATACCTAGCTGCCATTTCTCCAATTCGGCAGATGCCTTAAGAATAGCGGGGGTTGCAGCCCAATTCCAAAAACGAGGCATCAACGTCGTCCAGAATCCCATGCTTGCAACCAATCTGTGGGAGACCAAAATAGGAGTCTTTTCCGGGTGCAACAACAAGTCGGTCCCATTTCCATTCCCGACTTCGAATGCCGACACTGCGTCTAAAGCCAAGGAGCCAAATAAACTATAGACATCGATACCCAAATTTTTAGTTTTACCACATAAATTGAACCAAGGCTCGGCAGAATTATGTCCCTTTCC
The DNA here is from genome assembly GCA_003708185.3 of Isabelozyma rhagii. Lineage (NCBI taxonomy): Eukaryota > Fungi > Ascomycota > Pichiomycetes > Serinales > Metschnikowiaceae > Isabelozyma > Isabelozyma rhagii. Next base: position 98,001 of record PPNO03000024.1, read on the forward strand.
ATGGGGGTTATTTTCACTCCTAGCATTGATCAAATCAGGTTTTTGTCCAGTAACAGAACTCTTGTATACTCTTGAAACCAAATGGCCAATTTTCTCGACTAGAATTGACCTACTGGTGTTGTTAGGGTTGAAAATCGCAGATTTAGAGTACAATCCCATAACCATTTTCTTATAGCTCAAATGCAAGTCATTATCCATAGTAGCAAACATATTATCTTCTCCGTGGTTTTTAAATTGGGCGTAAAAGGATGTCTTGGGAAAGTTCTTAACATAAATGTCGCTTATATACTTGGAGTCTCCATTGACACTGATTTCTGTTGGTGATAATATAACGACCGATCCATACTTCTTATGTAATTGATGTACTGTGGAAGTCCACCGAGCTTTTCTTTGATTGTTTAACGCAATAAGTCTGGTGACTCTATGAGCATAGGGACCCGGAATGTTCCTCAATGGAGATAAGAAGAATGGGTAGATGACTAGCTTGTGTAATAAGGCACACAATAAGCAGGCAATTATAAGCTTGCTCCTGTTAGCCTCAATTAAGGCTACTCCTTCTAAGGCGAAATCGGAAAGCATCTAAGTGGTCGATAAGCCCATAATTAACCATGGAATTACATGCGTATAAATAATACTCAATGCTTATCAGTGATTTTTGCGCTAACGAAGATTCCATTTCCGCTAGGCTCAACCCTTTCCTATTTCGGTATGAGTAAATTCCGGCTTGGGGTGTACTCCAAAAATATGTCGCGGGTGGAAACTTAGTTTAGCAGCCAAACATTTTTTTTTAAGATCTCCACAAAATGTATGTATGTTTTCCTATTACGTTATCTAAGTATTAAATTCCGAAGTTTAGATGGCTTTAATTGATATATTCTTTAGGTAGTCGATAAATGGGCTAAATTTTATTCAGGCAATTGATATACAGGCAATTGAAAAGTTCGAAGAAAAGTAGATATCAATATTTGTATCCGGGTCCTCTACTCCTGAGAAAACCATGCTTCCTTCAAGGCAGGTTCAACAGTAGTAATAGAGAAATGTTATAGCACAAAGGAGCATGGTAGCATTTCTTGTCTTTTTTATAGTTGAGGACTCATGGCTACTCGATAAAGTAGCTGGAATTGGCCCTTGGTGCACGAAATCATCGGAAAAAAAAAGCTCTCACAATCGCTGCATGAGAGTGCTTGCCCCAACAAACCTCGATACTGGATTGAAATCGTTAACTCCGGAACAGTTACCTGCTTGAAAATTTCTAAAGTCGGCATGCTTGTTAATGTCGCATCGGTCTCCTGTATAAATTTAACTTGTAAATTTCTTAAAATCAGAATCGTACGATTCGTGTTTACCAATTAACAAAAGAATATGAAGCGAGGAAGTGGGGAATAAGTTGTGTAAGAGAAACTGCGTCAAACGAACAAATGCTGCTGTCTTCTCTACAATAATCACATAGTCTTTGATGACTTCATAGATTCTAATACCACAGAAGTGTAGAAAATTCGATTAAGCCGATGAAATGATTATGATAAAAAATGTCGTCAAAGTACTTTCAATTTTTCAAGGCTCCATATATCAACTTTAATAGTTTAATAGTATCAAAAGATAACTGATAGAAATCAAGAATTGGCCCTTTGTATTTAGCAGACTTGCAAGTTGGCCATGATTTCAATTTTGATAAAATTCGGTTAAGCGTGGAGTCTTTTCTGGCAAATATTTGTGCGTTAGTTTCTTCCTTTGAGCCACTTATTAGGGAAATATGTAATTTACACCTAATCAAACTTGAGCTGAGTAGCTGAAAGGAGACGACCCAAAAATTAATCAAAACCAATTTTTTCAGTTTTTTACAAAAGTTTGTTATGGTGTTGATAATTTGTTAATTTTTAGTGTTTTTTTCGCAGAAAAATCTAAAAACAGACAATTTTATTGAAAATTGATAAAATCAAAATTTAGATCTCAGATATTGCAATTAGGCAGGCTTCTACTTTAATTCCGATAGAGACCCGAATAACAATTATCGACAATCCAATTTTTGAATCCGGTAGCTCTAATATTGTACTTTCTTGCATATTGGTTGGAGATGATCACAATATACTTCCAGGTAGCTATGAGAAATCTCCTTCTTTACAATAAATGCTATTTTTCCCAAGATACTCTCAATGGTACTTTCTCAATTACTCAATGAATTAGCTGCTGCAAAATAGGCACCATCAAGATGGATTCAGAGTCGCTTTATCGAACAAACTCATACATTCGAACGGAACAAATCCTCCGACGGGTGGAAACCGTATTTTTGTGCTCTGCATTTGGACTTGATGCATAGAAGCCACTACAAATTTGATAACTTTTTCAGTTTGTGTTTTTCAAATTAGCCATAACTGAACGGTGGGATTTAACTCTTCTGACATTTCGCTTCCCCGAAGGTGTTGCTTTTTAGCCCTCCTTCTAGTACTAACCAGGTGAGATCTAATTTAGTGTACTACAGATCTCAAAACACCCAACCGATGTCTGGATCCATATTCTTACCGACAGAAGCAAACTAGCGGCGTAGAAACTGAAAAAAGTATGATCAAATCAGATAATACTAGGTGGAAAAAAAGAAAACATTCCGAAGGGATATTTACTTCCGACGGAAACTTCCCCAGCCAGGAAGTATATACGTATAAACATAAATACTAACCACAAGGAGCGGTATATTTTTCACCAGAATAATCATTATGGGATCATCTATCGAAAAAGACAAACCAGTTCTTGTTCCTGGTGCAACCAGTTATCTTGCCGGATGGGTGATCAAGCGATTGCTAGCTGAAGGTATCACCGTTCATGCCTGTGTTAGAGATCCTTCTAATAAGGATAAGGTAAAACATCTTGAGGGATTGGAAAGAAAGTCAGGGGCCCAAATCAAGTTCTTCAAGTCAGACTTGCTAGAAGAAGGGTCCTATGACGAAGCAATTGAGGGTTGTGCTGTTGTCTTCCATATTGCTTCCCCTTTCACTCTTATCGTGGAAGATCCTCAACGAGACTTAGTCAATCCTGCTAAGATTGGAACCAGAAATGTGCTTGAGAGTGCTAATAAGACAGAAGCTGTTCAGCGAGTTGTTCTTACCAGTAGTTACGCTGCAATGTTTGGGGACAATGCCGATCTTGTCTCACTTCCTAAGGGCACTATTGATGAGGACTGCTGGAATACCACATCCTCCTTAACCCATCAGCCATACCCTTATTCCAAGGTAGTAGCTGAGAAAGAAGCAATGAGAATCAACCAGGAGCAGAACCGTTGGGATCTAGTTGTTATCAATCCAAGCCTTGTTCTTGGACCATCTTTGAACGAGTCTGCTACATCGGAAAGTTTCAACATCATGAGACAGATGGGAAATGGTGAGTTAAAAATGGGTGTGCCACATCTCGGAATTGGTGTTGTGGATGTACGAGATGTTGCTGAAGCTCAATATAAAGCAGCCTACGTTCCAAGTGCCTCAGGACGCTACTTAATCTCAGGGCATGATACTTCGTTCACGTCAATTACCCAGCAGTTGCTCCCAGAGTATAAGAGTTATCCTATACCACCCAGGATTCTTCCTAAATTTCTCGTATGGTTAGTGGGTCCAATTCAGAATAAGAGTCTTACAAGAAAGTATGTTTGGCAGAATGTGAATTACGACTTTAAAGGCGATGCCACAAAAAGTGTGAAAGATCTTGGCTTGAAGTACCGGCCACTGATCGATACTAAGCAAATCTAATTGTTCCCTATGTAGTTATTGAATTCATTTCATATTTTCTCTGAATATATTGTTTTTCCATCCCTGAATCATTCTACATCATAGTGATTACTCATAAACCTGACCTCTTATGCTGACTAAATATTACGTATAGAAGATAATAGAAGTCATCATCGCAGTTCAACGAAATTCGGCTTTAGATAAGCCATTTCAGAAGATGACACAAAATTTCTCTCGATTTGCTCGTTTTTCTTTTGAAATGGCTGCGGCTTCGTACATGTTATTACAAATAATTTGACAGCTTGTTCATGGATGCGAAATCCTGCATACCACTACTTTCCAAAAGGGAATTAGCACCGAACTTTATTTGTCATCGCTACATATCCATCGCAATATAAAGCCTGGGGTAAATACCTCCTGACAAGAATTCTTTCAACAACAAAGATTAGATAAATACAAAGATGAAAAAAGATAGTAGCTTCACCTGGACCCCTCAAGCTCTCTCTGGACTTAATGCTTTTAATGTTATTATTGTTGGTGGTACTAATGGTCTCGGCCGCGCAATTGCACAAACCTTGTTCCTGGGAGGTGCAAATGTGACAGTTGTCGGTAGAACTTTCAGGGATCAAGATAACAAAAATATCAAGTTTATTCAGGCAGACTTGAGTTTGGTTAAAGAATCTCAAAAGATTGCTGAAAGCTTGGATGTTTCCAAAACTGATATTGTTCTTTTCACTGCTGGCATTATGGCAGCTTCAAAAAGGGAAGAAAATTCTGAGGGTTTGGAACGTGATTTGGCTGTCAGCTACTTGAACCGTTTAGCTATGATCCGTACTATTGTTCCTAAGTTACAGTCAAAAAAAGTCAACAATGGTTTCAAGCCTAGAGTTTTTATCATGGGCTTCCCAGGTAACGATCAATTGGGAGCCATAGACGATATTAACCTGGAGAAAAAGTATAGTGCTCTTCCAGCTCACATGACCACCGTTGCGGGTAATGAAGCATTGGTGTACGATAGTATACAAAAGTACAAAGGAGTTGACTTTTATGGATTAAATCCAGGTCTTATCAAAACCGGAATCAGAAACAACTACCTCGGTGAGAATTCCTTATTGTCATATGTGATTGAAACTCTATTGGGATGGTTTACTCAAACACCGGAACAGTATGCAAAAAAGATTGCACCTTTATTGATTGCAAAAGAGTTGGACAACCATAAAGGAGGTATTTTCAACAACAATGGAGATGCTTTATATCCCTCCAAGGGATTGACTCCAGAGTATGCTGCAGATTTCATCTCCAAGTCGGAATCTTTACTCAAGAGTAAGGGAATTAATATCAGCTCTGAATAATAAGCCCTAATTTTCCATAAATTTATACCGACCGCGTAAGAGTAATTATGTATTAATATCATGTTATCATTTATTAATCAGTACGTGTAGAGATATTTAATGAAAACGTTGGAGGAGAAAAAAGAAAGTCTGAAAATAACCAATAAACAAATCAATTTCTAATGAAACAGGGGAGAAAGTCGACGAAGCCTTTCTTTTTTCAGACATCACTGAGATTCCCTCTCATTAACAATGAATCTTGACTTGCCATGTTGCTAGTATGCAGCGATACTAATTAGACATCATTGAACAGAGGATCCAACATAAGTGTTGACTTAAGGTGGAATCATTTCCCGATCCTCCATACTTTTAATTCCTATGTTGTAATCGTTCAATTTTCAATATACAACAGATCAGGTTATCTCCTCTTTATCTCTTGCATACTGCTGTAGCTTTTTTTGTGACGTTATGCATGTATTCACTGGGTCTAATTTGCAAGAGAGATAACAATAAAAAGCTTCTGCAAGGCGCAGTGATAAAAATAGTGGTACCTTCGCATGGCGCATGAGGTACTTCATAGATCCCTAATTGCTCCAGTCCAAAACGGTTTAGTTGAAAAGACTAAAAAGCGATTTCCGGAAATCAAAGAATCGCCTCTTCATCTTAGCAATCCAGTTATGGGAGAAAACCAATTCTAGAGGAGAGATCAACATCAGCTACAGGCTGATATTAAGCAAGTTACAGGATGGGAGTTACAATGTGACGATCAAGCTATCAATTCTTGGGGAAAAGAAGGGTAGTAGTGATTTTGTTTCGGGGTACAATTAATCAGTATATCAGTATAAATCTACATCGCCAGAGCTCTCTCCCCCGAGCTGTCATCTAGATATGGGTCTACCAGATTATTGGTTTACCTGCTTAGTTCTTTAGTTAATCAACAATTCTTCTTAGAATTCCTGTAGATTACTTGGACGCCTAGTGCCATTCTCGATCAGTTATTGACATCGCATAAAATGCTCGGCGGGAAAAGCAAGGACAAAAGGAGCGCACACGATCTGTGGTCGCCTGAAAAGGGAAATTTGCAGCATTAGTGCGCATGTTTAACAATTAGAAAACAAGAGATCGTTTTCATAATATTGATCACTAGTTCTTCTAGTCACAGCCCCAAAGAAGTATTACCGAAATGCAGCGCCACTTCAGTTATGAATTGTTTTTTGAATATGCTTGGGAATGTTTTAGTACTGTGGAGGAACACTAAGAAAAATAGTTGATAAGCTAAACAGATAAACAAATAGTAATCCCAAGCATTTATATGATTCAAAGCAATCCGGAGGGCAAATGGATAGAGATCATTTAGTACGAAAGGATGAGGCCAAGTTACTCATAAAGTTGGACGCTAACTCATACTTGAGTTGCCTTGACCGGAACAAGACGGTAGCTGTGAGCTAGGTTGTGACAGCGGATACTATTCATGTCCCAAGCGCTTAGAATTCATGAGTACGAGGGGGTTTTTGGGGGTGAAGGATTAGATTACCTAATTTAAGTCCTACACATCGCTTAAGAAATGGTATACGAGTAGTTGGTGCCTTCTTTGAGGAGGTTTAACATCTGATCTGCGGGAATCATAATTCCGGAGTTGATACATATTTCACATCACAGCTGGTAGCTTCAGGAATAGGCTTCCCAGAAAATCAACACATTATTCGAACCTTCTACCTTTCTAAAGGCTGATTTTATCAAGCTTTGGCCTAAGCGCGAAATTGGCGTGAAAGAACCAGTAAGATTAGAACGAATTCTTGGTAGATTTTTGCTTAAGCTATCGCTATTGACAGTTTCAGGGCACAGAAGTGGCTGTGATGAGCCCTCTTACAGCCCAACCCTAGATTAATATCCTCACAGAGTTGTAAGTTAGGTATAAAAGAGTTTCACAATATTCATACCCCTGTTGTTAGTCAGGTATGAGTAAAAGTGGTTTCCCAATAGTCATATATAAGTGTCAATCAACAGTTTCTAAGTCCCTGTACAGACTACTTAAACAGTGAGTAGCTTTATTTAATTGTGGTGCCAAGGCAGCTCAAAACATCTCAGAAAAGAGAAGATCTTCTCTTTGACATTACTTCACGTAGAGACTTAAAAATGAAAGAGGTGTCACTAGCATGTGTTGGATCCTTTCTCACATTCTAGAGTGAAACTAAGATATTTGTGAAGAAGATAACCATGCTCTTGTTGCATAATGTTATGCATCGGGTTGCGCTTTTTTAAAGGATTTTGCAAATTTGTTTCACAAACTATGAAATTCGGATTGCCAATTGTGGGTTCGGGAAAAGAGTAGATTATCAGTGCTTTTACACATGAAAAACAAACTAAGGTAAAGACATGGGAGAAGATTTCCAGTTCAATTAGAATGTTGCACGTGGATCTGAGCCATACTCGTGACACGTCAAGTCGGATCATTTTCTATATTGAATGTAATCTCGACCTTTGGAAAAGATAATTAATCACATACGAATATTTTAAGTACGGTGTTATAAAAGATCGATCGAGAAATCAACTATAAATATTTTAAGTACGGTGTTATAAAAGATCGATCGAGAAATCAACTATAAATATTTTAAGAAGGGTGCTTGAAAAGATCGATTGACAAATCAACTATAAATATCAACTATAAATATTTTAAGAGAGGTGTTTCAGAAGATCAATTGAACTGCCTTTTCCAAAAATAGTTTAACACGTTCCATACATTCACACGCCCAGAAAAGAAATCTGTCCACTTTAAGCTGGGAGGTGCATAAAAAATATCATACTTTTTACAATTCGCAAATGAGTATTTTAGCCACTCCGAGGCAAAAGTCCGCATTGTTGTGTGGCAACAGTTGGTCATGAATGAAAAATCACATCCCATCTTAGTCATTCGAGATGGTGTTGAAATCTTAACTTGATTTAAGTTTCAAAATAACTGACTCCAAACGATGCAGCCAGATGTATGCTCCTTTTCAGTTTCAAGCTTTTGGTCGCGCAATTTGGCTGTGTAAACAATTGATTTAAGCTTTCAATTCGGAAAATAGTTCGGATAAACGAATGTTTAGTTAAATAACACACCATTGTCACTTAGAATTTACCGAGGCTAAAGTTCCTGTTAAGTAATAAGCGGATTGAGACTACGAACATCCTAAAACATCACGTGGGGAAGGTGCAGGAAAGACAATAGAAGCGGTATTTTGTGAAAGAAGAAAAAAAAAAAAAGTTTTTCTGACAGCGCCGATCTAGCTAGTTGCATACATTTCCTTTTTTGGGCATGACGACCGATCTTGGAGAAGTTTAATGAAATGTGGTGTTACAAAATTTTTTATGAGATTACAGCTTGATTAATGTTACAGTAGGAAAGTAGATCAGTTAGATGGTACAATTCAAATGTCAGAAGTAGTTCGTGGGTTAAGACAATGAAAATGAAGGCGGGCTAATATAATGAAAAAAAAGCTATTTTCTTTTTTAAACGAACGAGCGAGTTAACTTTCATTTTACATTGCGGAATTGGGAATTTAACTTAGGTGAAAATTTCAACTTTTCTTATGGGTATCACCTCACTTCTACAGCAATTTGAAGCTGGACGGGAAACTCATTATGTCTGAACTTCGTAGTCGTATAAAATAGTAAGCAATTCTCTTCTGTCGTTGTTTGTCAATAGTGTTGCTTCCTATTGTGTAAAAAAGTATTAGTTTGTGCTAGGACCCTTCTGTAGTGTACCTGCGAGGCGACGAAAAGTCAGTATTCCGGTTTTGCACCACCCATCAGTACTATTTACTGTGTTGGCAGAATCCCATTTTTTCCAGCATCCACGGATAATCAAAAGTAAGGCTTCCAGAATGCTTTCTCTCTATTAATTCTTATTATGGTACGCACCAAAATTATATCAATCAAGGCTTCGTCGAGAAGGCTTAGCAAACTCAGACACTTATCAGAGTCATATATGTCTTGGAATACCAGGTTCCTCATAGTTGCGATTTAGCCTCGGTTTAAAGCGACATTCTACAGAATCATGCTAATCCGAAGAACGCATAGAATACTCTTACACGTCGTATACTTTTGTATAATTTCAGCATACGGCAATACTACCGCCTTCGATCAACGCTTTCTTTTTTTTGTGCTTGTTGACTTGATGTCACTGCAACTATCAAGACACCATGTCACAGACTGTGGCACACGGCTCGACTGTCCATGCCACTGGGCTATTGTATTAAGGAAGGCGGATCTACTTTTAATTCTATGGAAATATAACCGTATGCTGGCAAAAAAAGAAAAATAGGTACACAAAAGTTTAAATGAACAATCAAATCGAAGATGATTCTCGGAAGGCTGTCAATGGCAGATACTGTATATAGAGTCTACGTTCGCACCCAATTCGGGCATTAAATCGGGTATTTTGGAGATGCGTCAGTAAAATTTACGCCAGCGAAAATAAGGCGGACGGCAGTTTTAGGGAAGATCCTTGCCTAATTGAAGTCTAAATGCAGGGATGGGGGTTTGGGGATAATTTTTTTAAAACCTTGACATGCAAAATTACTAGATCCAAGAACTAGCTCCAAGAACCAGTTCCAAGAGTTTTTTTTTTTCTTTCCCAGACTAGATTACTTTGAAATAGTTTTACTTCATATTCTCGACTCCTTCAGAAGCTGTAACACTGTGAACTTACAACCTACCCTCGTTTTTTTTTTTGACGAGGGTAAGTTTAGGCTACATCACTTTGATCATTAAAATAAGACATAAACTCGAATTTTAAATCACAAGCCTCACAAACACAAAGCTGAACCCCAACTGAAATTTCCTAGCCTAAAATCACAATGAAAAATCACAATAAAAAAAACTAGGCGAAGCGCTTCAATGCAATATCCAAGTTGCGAATTGAGGCTTAACTCTTTGTCTAGTCATACCATAGCACATGTCAATAATAGGAGTTATACATATTGAGCCACAGATAGACTATAGTGTAAGCTTTCTCCGCAGATGGTTACTGCATTTAAACCATTTTAGCCTTGGCTTATTTTCTCGAAGGCTTATTTCCTCGAAGGCTTATTTCCTCGAAGCTGCAACGTAATAGTAGGGGATAATAGATAGGTTCTTGTCGGTGTTCCATTAGTGCCTCACTAGATCCAAATGAGACATGAAGGTTATTTTGTAAATGTTCAGGAGGGGTATAGAAGCTCAAGAGCAAGTTGACTTAATTTGGATATACATTTACGGATCTTTGAATAAGCTTTGCTCCCGTAAATTGAACATTCATGTTCGTAAATTTCTCAAAAGAATTGCGTTCAACATGAAACAGCCTTTATAAAACAATAGAAGCCAGTTTGATTCTTCTGGGAATACTTCCAAAATAGAAATCCCATGAGTCTAAAATCCATTTAGTTAGCTATTTTCAAAAAGATCGTCTATATTCAATACACTGCATGATGCAGAGAAAAAATATTTTACCCATGGGCCTTCCGAATTATAAGTTCGCAAGAAATTTATGTTAGCCCGAAGTAACTTTAGCCTTGTCGTACCACCAGACATAAATGACCACTTCAATACCTTCCCGATGTTCACAGGGGCAAGCCAATCACGGAAAGCACTTCTCATTTTTTTTTCTCTCCCGTCAAAACTTATGTAGCATACATGTTTAAGGTCGTTTACGCGAGGACCCTCTTAAAATCCATCCTCCCATACTTAAAATCAAATTTGAGACTCTCTTGAGATTCCATCTTTATTTTTTCAACTTAAAAGTTTATTCTCATGCAGCTGCGCTTTTGCAACATAGCATTTCAGATATTTTACTAAGGTCCATAGATGCTTACGAAGAAAATACCATATGTTGCATTAAGGTCTATTGATGCCCATGAACAAAATATCATATCATGCACATCATGCAAGTAGATTCGTGGCTCCTCTAAAAACTGGGACCCTAGAGAAAAGCACTATATAGGCTGACCTGATTCTCCCATTTCCTGGTAGTAAAACCACTGCCCATCTTCTTAATTCATTCGCTCTTGTTTTTGGTATACAATAAGTGGAATTAACAAAAAGCAAAAGCTGAAAGATGTTTCATAACTGGAAGCGTCTTCTTTCGGCGCTTTGGTATATACTCTCCATTGTATATGCCCTCACGATCAGTAAAAATACAATCGATCAAGGTACTATTAGTATTGCTGTTGGAGATGTTACCATTAACAGTGGTGTCTACTGGTCCATTATCAATAATGCAATTACCGCCATTGTTGGAAGTGTCTACAATAATGGAGGCTTTTTCATCACTTCCAATTCCAACCTCATTGGATTATCCATAACCATTACTGGTTTGAAGTTCCAAAATACTGGAACTGTTAGTTTCAATGCTATAGACAGTATTTTGACCCCTAGTTATACTTTAGCTGTTTCCACTTTCTCCAATTCAGGGAACATTTTCTTCGCTGCTTCAGGAAGTGATTTAGGAATTCCAACTATGACTATTAATGGTCTCAGTTGGGACAACACTGGATTAATTGTCTTCACAGAAACTAAAAAGACAACCTCAATTGTTACGTTAGGTACTACATTGGGTGCAGTTAATAATAACGGTCAAATTTGCTTGATTAATGAAGTTTATCAGCAAACTACTACCTTTAGTGGTTCTGGTTGTATTGATGTTGGTGTCAACAGTAATGTATGGACTGCATCTTCGTTATTGACATTCTCGTCAGATCAAACAATTTATCTTAGTAGCCCCACTTCATCGTTGAGAGTTGAAGTATTGAGTCTTGGTGCCACATTTACCGTTGCTGGTTGGGGGAATGGAAATATCATCGGTTTTGGTGTCCCTATTTACGACTTTGGTTATTCAGGTAGTCAATTATGGATCCGTGCAACTATTATTTCTCCAAGATATTACTTCAACATTGGTACTGGCTATAATACCAATTTTATAACCAAAGTAACTACAAACTTCGGTATCGGTGTTCCCATTATTAATGGTGGTCTTACTTACTCTAATCCTCCACCAACTTCTGGAAGACCTGCTGCATGTAGAGCTTGCAGCATTGTCCCCCCTTATCCAACTCAATCTTCTAGTTCTTCAGCTGCAAGCTCTTCAGCTACAAGTTCTTCAGCTACAAGTTCTTCTTCTGCTACCGTTTCATCATCGGCCACTTCTAGTTCGTCTGAATCTGGTTCTCCATTCACCGAGTACACCACCACTTTCGAATCTACTGCTACTGATGGTTCTGTTGTTACTCAAACCGGTGATGTGTTAGTTACCACTAACAGTGACGGTGAGTTGTACACCACAACTTCCATCATCACTCCATCTGACTCTTCATCGAGTGCTGGTTCTC
>PPNO03000025.1:0-44421 GCA_003708185.3 Isabelozyma rhagii
CCGTACCTCCCAAGCCCTGTGAAAGTAGATCCGTACCTCCCAAGCCCTGTGAAAGTAGATCCGTACCTCCCAAGCCCTGTGAAAGTAGATCCGTACCTCCCAAGCCCTGTGAAAGTAGATCCGTACCTCCCAAGCCCTGTGAATAGTTTACAGATAACAAATGTTTTTCAAATTGTATGTTAAAACTAATTTATCGAAAGAGTTTTGATAGTGTGCAAGAATATATAAACGGACAATAGCCAAATAAGAAAGTTTAGGACTTCGCAACCGAAAAATAATAATGTAAAACTTTTTTGAAGAAGAACTGTCGAAGAATTGAAGGAGATATTCAGGTGGTTATCTAAACGATAAACAACGAAACTAAAGATATAATAATCAGACCAACTGAAACGGCCAATGATGAAGCAGCTCCTTCGGATACAGAAGCAACACTCAGAGGTGAGCCTGAAGATCCTGAAGATCCTGAAGATCCTGAACCGGAAGATCCTGAGCCTGAAGAACCGGAAGATCCTGAGCCTGAAGAACCGGAAGATCCTGAACCGGAAGATCCTGAGCCTGATTCAGGGGTGGAAGATCCAGAACCTGAAGATCCTGAGCCTGATTCAGGGGTGGAAGTAGCAGTAGATCCTTCTGATGATAAAGGACAATAAGTGGTGTACACGGTTTCAGTACCGCCGATAGTGGAAGTAATGACAGTAACAAGACCAGTTGACTCTTTAGCGGTGCATACACCCTGGGAACAAGAAGTGATGGTGACAAGTGTAGTTTGGGCTTCAGTGACTGTTGTTACACCAGTGCCGCTTCCTTCTCCAGAGCCATTACCAGAACCGTTACCAGAGCCATTTCCAGAACCATTGCCAGAACCGTTTCCGGAACCGTTACCAGAACCATTGTCAGAACCATTACCAGAACCATTACCAGAACCATTGCCAGAACCATTACCAGAACCATTGTCAGAACCATTACCAGAACCGTTTCCGGAACCGTTACCAGAACCATTGTCAGAACCATCGCCAGAACCGTTTCCGGACCCGTTACCAGAACCATTGTCAGAACCATTACCAGAACCGTTTCCGGAACCGTTACCAGAACCATTGTCAGAACCATCGCCAGAACCGTTTCCGGACCCGTTACCAGAACCATTGTCAGAACCATTACCAGAACCGTTTCCGGAACCGTTACCAGAACCATTGTCAGAACCATCGCCAGAACCGTTTCCGGACCCGTTACCAGAACCATTGTCAGAACCATTACCAGAACCATTACCAGAACCGTTTCCGGAACCGTCACCAGAACCGTTTCCTGAACCATTACCAGACCCATTTCCAGAACCGGTACCAGTGCTAGAACCAGTATTAGTGTCAGTGGCAGTAGTGCTAGTGGCAGAAGATGAAGTAGGGATTGGATCGCCACTAATAACGTTAACATCACCCAATCCAATGTCCTGGCTACCACCTCCTAATTTTTCGCTGAAACGCAAAATGGATGTGAATTCTTTACCTGGAGTGGTAAATACGAATGGCCATACAAGAATTGAGGTGAGATCTAAGTATTGATCGGCACGCTTTTTAATAGTTTGAATTGAGTGGGAATTGTCACGCTTGTTAACATTGTCGTTAGCAATAGATCTTAATAAGGTATTGAATGTGAAAGAACCGTGAATATTAGTATGGCTCAGTCCGTAATCTGAATCAAAAGTAATTGTGAAGACATTGGTTGAGGCATCACCGGTGATGGTTCCAACTGATTCTCCAGTAACAGAATTAAGAGGGAAGGAAGGTAAGAAGCCATAAAATACCTCAGGAATAGTGAACTGGGTTACAGTTCCAGCTGGAATAGGTTCCGGGCTATCAATGGTGACCACAATAGTGAAAATGTCATCTCTGTAAGAATCTTCACCACCAGTTCTGTTCGAATGAACGGTTATGTTAGAAATGAGATCAAAACCTGTTGGAACGGCACTATTTGTGATTGGGGTTCCCGTTACTGTAGAGGTTGGACCAGAACTCGAGGCTCCAGATGCTCCAGAGGAAGCTGCACTAGAGGCACCGGAGGAAGCTGCACTAGAGGCACCGGAGGAGGCTGCGCTAGAGGCACCAGAGGAAGCTGCACTAGAGGCACCAGAGGAGGCGTCAGAGGAGGCGTCAGAGGAGGCTGCACTAGAGGCACCGGAGGAGGCTGCGCTAGAGGCACCAGAGGAAGCTGCACTAGAGGCACCAGAGGAAGCTGCACTAGAGGCACCAGAGGAGGCGTCAGACGAGGCTGCACTAGAGGCACCGGAGGAGGCTGCACTAGAGGCACCGGAGGAAGCTGCACTAGAGGCACCAGACGAGGCTGCACTAGAGGCACCAGACGAGGCGTCAGAGGAGGCTGCACTAGAGGCACCGGAGGAAGCTGCACTAGAGGCACCAGACGATGCTGCGCTAGAGGCACCAGACGAGGCTGCACTAGAGGCACCGGAGGAAGCTGCGCTAGAGGCACCAGAGGAAGCTGCGCTAGAGGCACCGGAGGAAGCTGCACTAGAGGCACCAGAGGAGGCGTCAGAGGAGGCTGCACTAGAGGCACCGGAGGAAGCTGCGCTAGAGGCACCAGACGAGGCTGCACTAGAGGCACCAGACGAGGCGTCAGAGGAGGCTGCGGAGGAGGCACCGGAGGATGCTGCACTAGAGGCACCAGAGGAAGCTGCGCTAGAGGCACCAGACGAGGCTGCACTAGAGGCACCAGAGGAGGCTGCGGAGGAGGCAGGTTCTGAAGAAGGCTCAGCACTAGAAGTAGCCACTGATGACACGACAGATGAAGCCGAGGAAGAACTTGTAGCTGAAGAACTAGAAGCGCTGGAGGATTCGTCTGGGTAAGAAGGAACTGAGCTGCAAGCTATACATGCTGCTGGTCTTGAAGTATCTGGTGGAGGTAAAGAGTAAGCGAGACCACCGTTAATAATTGATATTCCGATACCGAAGTTTGTGGTAACTTTTTTCATTGAAGCAAGTACATATCCCTCACCGATGTTGAAGTAGAATTTTGGAGTTATAAGAGATGCACGAATCCATAATACTCCGTCGGAATAACCAAAGTCGAAAATAGGAACACCAAAACCAATGATGTTTCCATTACCCCAACCAGCAACGGTAAAAGTTTGACTGAGACTCACTACTTCAACTTTCAACGATGAAGTTGTAGTACTAAGGTAAATTGTTTGATCTTCAGTGAAGTCCAATGCGGTACTTGCAGACCATACATTACTATTAACACCAACATCAATACAACCAGAACCACTAAAGGTAGTAGTTTGTTGATATACTTCATTAATCAAGCAAATTTGACCATTATTAATAACAGCACCCCCAATAGTACCTAAGTTAACAATTGAGGTTGTCTTTTGAGTCTCGGTAAACACAATCAACCCGGTGTTTTCCCAATTAAGACCATTAATGACCATAGTTGGAATTCCTAAAGTACTTCCTGAAGCAGCGAAGAATATATCACCAGAGTTTGTGAAATCGGAAACAGCTAAAGTATAACTAGGAGTTAAAACACTATGAATAGCATTGAAACTAATAGTACCAGTGTTTTGAAACTTTAAGCCGGTAACAGAAACAGTCAAACCAATAATGTCAGAGTCAGAGGTAACATAGAAGCCACCATTGTTGTAGACACTTCCAACAATTGTAGTGATTGCATTATCAATAATAGACCAGTAAGCACCATTGTCGATGGTAACATCACCAAGAGCGATCTGAAGGGTACCTTTATCGATAGTGTTTTCAGTCACATGGATGGCAAATACTGCCACGAATATATACCAAAGGGCAGAAGAGAAAAGTTTCAAATTACGAAACATTTTTCAACTTGATTATATACTTGAAGGGAAAGCGAGTGAATAGATAATTTAAGAAGTTGACGGTAAATTATGGAGTTTTCCTCCATTTATATATACTTAAGCGTTTGGGAAATTATAAGCTAGATAGCTAAAAGCCGGTCTTTCTTCTTCAGGTAAATTCGTGAACTCATCAAGACAAACAATTATACTGGACGCGAAACAGCCCCTCACTATCGACTATAGAACCTTAATTGCTGCCTCTGCATACCCACAATAATAGTTGGTACAGCTCAAACATTATGGTGCAGGTTTGGTTGAGAAAAAAAAAAGAAAAAAAAAAAAAAAACGCACTAAAAGCCCAGAGAAAAAAGATGAAATCTCAGAACAATCCAAAAACAGATTTAAGAACATACAGAAAGTAGATTTTAAGTTTTAGTTAAAATTTTAGTTGATCATCAACTAGAAGGGACGGGTACCCTTGACAACTCGTGTAGAAGCTATATGCCTATTTATCCAATACAATAAGAAATAGATTTGAAAATTCAGTTAAACTTTTTAGTGAGGTATAGCTAGATGTTAGTCGAATTGGAGATGAAGCCTGCTGATACGCTATGGCCTTGTAAGGTGACAATAGCAGGCACCTAGATTTAATCACTTTAGTCTTAACTTTAAAATAGTCATTCAAGACACAAACGCTGGTCAGTGCTCTTTGTTCAAAGTTAAAGGCTGCATTAGTCTGAGAGTTCTAGCAAGGATTAGCAAAATATCACTGACATGGTGATTCTATTTTTGGAATTTATCTGCGGAGGAGACAAAAAAGCTATCAACAATTGTGGCGGGAAGATTTCGATGAAGTAGAGTCATAATGGTGAGAACTAATTTTAAGGTTGCTTTAGTTTACGAAAATAAATAACCATTTTACGGGACTAGCCTCAAAGGGCTCAAACAACTATCCTAACAATTCTATGACTTAGTCAGCTGTATATTTAGCAGGCTCTACGGCTCTCCTTTGTTCCGAAATTTCTTCAAGTTACAAAGTTCTGGAGCTAGTGGCCAATTTTTCACAAGAGAAAAAATAGGCTTCATCTGCCATGAGAGTAATTGTGTTTCCAGGGCTCGGCACCATTTTTTAGATAATATTTATATGTATTATAATCAAGTAAGTAACGATCCTTACATATCTGATAGGAAGTATAATTGATTTAGGAAAGAATACATCTGCTTTTAGACAACACAAACCAAGTTTTGAGGACTCAGTATGAGTTATGTTTTCCTTTCAAAATAAGCTTCTCTTTATGCGTAGATGAAACCACCATTTATGTCCATGCAGAGACAGGCGTATGCATCGGGCTTACAATGCGATGAATGCATGAACTAGAAATGCCAATGGACTAATTACGAATTTAGATGCTGGTCTTGCATAAACGCCTCCCACAGCACCTTGGTTTCCGAAGCTTGTAAAGTTATTTTTACTCTAGCTAAAAATTACCCCATCTTCACAGATGCGAGATATTTTTCAGATGCTTGAGCATGATCAAGATTAGTTCCTAAATTTTTAGACATCCCAGACAGAAAGAAGAGTCGAACATGAAAGTTAGTACAGATCCCTGAATTAAATCGAAGTTGATAATCACGCAATTTGAGCTATAAGGAGTCTCTCTTTTGTATTCAAATAGTTTTTATTGTTATAGATTCAAATTGATGAAGCTAAACCCGGCGAACACGTCAAGTTTTTGTTGGTCTCGATTCATATTATGAGTAAGTTGTCTTCTTAGACCATCTGGTTCGTATTGTTCTTCAAAAACTAAGTTTTGTGCTATTTTATTTCATCTGAACCCCCCATAGAAAACTTGCATACATCGCAAAACCACTCGATTCCTCGAACAATAGAATTTCTAAAGAAGTTGAAGGCTATCATACATTGAAGAGAAGTCAACATATGTAGGTCGCAGGTCTTTATTACCGTCTTTGGTAAACAAGTTTTAATGTTGCGCTAAAATTTCTACCTGATGCGGAGGAAGAAAATATTTCAGTAAAAATATCTCTTATTTTGACCGTTGATCGGAAATATTCTCTAGGCAGGGTTCTCACTTACGAAACTCTTTCTAGTCAAGAAAATGGCTAATGATCATTTTAAAGACTTGAAGACTATAATTCTAAGCCTGGTACCAAGTTCAGGTACCGATGAATATGACTATGTCAAACTTTATTCAAGTTGACAAAAATTTGCTGGTATTATATCCGAATGATGCTGCAAATTGTACTGCAGGGCTCAACAAAAATAATCCTCGCTTTTCACAGTCGCGAGGTGTCCATATGCATTGTTTGCTGCACTCGAATTTGGCGATCATGACCTCCTTGAGAATGAAAAATGTTAAAACCATAAACGCACAGTTTTCACCCAAAAAGTTAATCCCAAACTCTTTGGATATATAATTGGGAAAAGGCATTGATTTGGGGGTATAATTATAATTTTATCATAAAGAAAACAATAGAAACGAGATGTTATGCTAGAGGATACTGTTAGGTGGTTTTGTGTATGCATAAGTTTAGTAAATATGATCAATCTTGTCGATCAAAAATGCAAGACGAATTTTCCTATTAGGGTTGTTGCCTCATTTGTATTGTCTTCTTTGGAAGTCGTTACCACGTTTGTCAAGTGATTATTTCCTCTTATAGTGCCAATTTGAGGTTAGATACCTCATTTTGGCTTATTTGCATATTATCACTTATCCGCAACTATAAACCGGACCACCTATGATTCAAAAATACTTTGGCAAATTCATATAGACTATCCTATTAACTGCATTACTCGTCTTTTCTTTGTCTAATCCCCTTGGAAACATTGCAATCGTTTCAATTCAATTCAAGGACAATATACCTTTGTCTAGTATCTTGTGAGCTATTGTAGTTCATTGAGGTATTCTTATTTAGTAGATATTGGATCTATAGTACTAGCTCAAGCATCTTTGAAGCTTTCAGCTACTTTGCATAACAGTTTCGCAGATGAAACTCAATCGTTGCATAGATGTCTTGACTAGTTTGCATAACGTCCCTGATGATTAAATTCTTCGGAGAGTAAACTTAGACATTGCATAGAAGTCTGAGATAGTTTGCATAACGTCCCTGGTCCTTAAATTCTTCGCAGATGAAACTAAACGTTGCATAGAAGTCAGGGCTAGTTTGCATAACGTCCTGGTTCATTGAAGTCTTCACAGATGAAACTTAAGCATTGCATTCTTTGTTACCATCAATTTGAAGTAATTATCCAGAGCAATGCTGGCTTTCTCCAACCAAAAATGACATTGGTTCAAGACATCTTGTCCGTTTTAAGATGTGGGGGAGGTACTCGAATCCGATTTTTGATTATTGATAATTTCACATTTCTGTCATGATGTCCATTTTTGGAGTTTCAATTGACGGAAACGGTGTCATGTATTTTAGATAGAAAATGCAGCATACTCGTTGCATGAAACTACTTGAATGTGTGGGCTATATTCGCTCAAAATCAAAATATCATTTTGCGCTTCGCAAACCTAGCAAACTACATCACGCCGCAATTATGTAATACACATGTTTTGAACTCCGAAAATTCAACTTTCAACTACATAAGGTAAAGCCAAATTTCTTGCCGGATAAGTCATGATGATATTACTGTATAGTTATCTCAACTCGAATAATGTTGGGTGAATTGACATTTCAGAATAAAGACTGTAGAAAATGTATCTTTTTTTGAGCAATTGTAATTTTTCAGCACTTTTTAGTTAGAAATAGAGAATTTCCAGAAAAAGTTGCAATTTTGTATTTTCACGAAATACAAGTAAATCTAGCAAGCTCCTGTATATCTTTTGAGTCATATTTTACCGATTGTCAGTTTAAAAATGTTTTGAAGAGGGTGAATTTTGCAACAAAACAAGTAGCCTCAAATTCAGTGAGTAAAGCCCAGTTCAACATTCCTCATATGCTGACCCTTAGTTCCAGAAGGTAGTATCAAGAAAGTCTATAAGGTACCAAGAAATTTTTCGCTCTACACTATACCCCTAGAGGACTACATACAAAGACATTTAGTTAGGACGATAGCCTGCTCACTAATATTACGAAACTTACACAGAATTGGCAGATATTACGAAGTTTACACAGAGAGAACGCCGATATCACAAAGCTTCACGATTCCTACCGCTCCTACTGACGAAACCAAATCAGGCGTTTGCCTTTCGGTATTAAATTCCGGGAAAGATTTTACTCGGGAAGAATATATATTTAGATTGCTGCAAAAAATTGCCAGACCACCTGAATTACATCTTGCACGATCTATAAACCTGTGCTGCCTTAAGGAACAGCATATTGAAGTGGCAGAGTAGGAGCTCAGTTTACTCAACTCAGACTTACAAGTCACCTGATAGGCCAGTGCTCCAAGTGCTCAATTATTTGCTGGTATCAAAGCGTTAGATTTTATCCGTACTATCCGCAGAGCATATTTGTACCTCGGGCTTAGACCGGTGACCGCAAGAGTGGAGTCTGCGAGGGTAATGAGCTCGGAACTGCGGAAAAGGGAAACTGTCAGCACATCAACCTTTAAATCAGGCTTATCGTTATCGCCCCTGGAGCAAAGATAAGAGCACCCTGTTCCAAGAGACGGTTGCGATATCAGAGAGCTATGACGTAGATTGTGGAATTTTCTCAAACACATTTCAG
Organism: Isabelozyma rhagii; assembly: GCA_003708185.3. NCBI lineage: Eukaryota > Fungi > Ascomycota > Pichiomycetes > Serinales > Metschnikowiaceae > Isabelozyma > Isabelozyma rhagii. Next base: position 8,516 of record PPNO03000025.1, read on the forward strand.
TGACAGCTTTTGTAATCCGCAACCACTTTTGCTAGGCACAGAAGTTTTCGTGTCAGCGTAGGTGTATTTTCCATCCACAATTTACTGCTAGTGAATAACACAAAGAACAATATTGTGAAGGGCATTTTTCAAATTTCGACTCTTTGCCGTATTTGTTTTGTTCTGGGTTTCCTTTAGCTCGCTTACAGAGTAATTTCTGTTGGCATTTTCGGGTTTTGTCATCTGTCAAAGTGGCTTTTTTCTGACACAGCATTACATTTTTGTAAAAGTTTTTCCGCCATCTTTTTTGTGTCAGAGAAGTTTAGTATTCCATTGGCAACCGCTATTATTACCAATGATAAGACAGGATGTGGTCATCTTATTATTTAAATTCTCCTGTTGTTTCTGCATCCCCACTTCGACTACCTATAACGCTTCCACAAATAGTTTTTTTTCCCCGAACTTTTATTGCTTTTGGGCATAATTCACCGTTATAGGAGTTTGCAGCATATTTATATAATAACAGAACATCTTGCCCGGTTAATTTCAACTGATGAAATTTTTAGTTCCTAACAACTGAGGTTGATTTTGGTATTGCTAGTTTTCTTCTTCAAACTAATGATAAGAGTATACGCTTCTGTTTAACTTTCACGCACCATACTTAGACTGTTACAATCTACGATTCAGAAATACGATAATGTCCAAACCAGTGTCCAAACAAGGGAGTATAGAGCCTGCTGTTTCAGAGTTACTGCCTTATTGTCCAGAACAGAAAAAGAGAAATCCCCTACAAAGGTTCATCGATGGATTTAAAAGAGAGATACCTGGCGAAAAATGTGCCGCCAGCGAGAACAAGGTATTAACTCGTCGTCATCTTACTGTTTTGAGTCTTTCAAGTGGCTTGGGTACTGGTCTCTTGGTTGCATCGGCCTCCAAACTAGCTTCTGGTGGTCCTCTATCGTTACTTGTTGGCTATTTCATCATTGGTTACTTGATGTTGTTTCCCACTATGTACCTGTGTGGTGAATTAGCAATCGCATATTCTAATTCTCCAGGTGGTTTCAATGACTATTACAAGAAGTTTATGGACGAGAGCATGGCATTTGCTCTTGGTTGGAACTATTGTTTCCAGTGGATCACCGTCATTTCATTAGAATTAGTTACCGCTAGTTTAACTATCAAGTTTTGGAATGATACCATTAATCCCGATGCATTTGTCACCATCTTTTTAGCTACGGTGATTGCCATCAATTTATGTGGTGCTCGAGGATATGGAGAGGCAGAATTTGTCATGAATAGTATCAAATTATTGATGTTGTCAGGTTTTATCATCTTTGGTCTTTGCGTGGACTTGGGTGCCTCTAAGCTGGGTTTTATCGGAGGTAAGTACTGGAGAGACCCTGGTTATTTCACTAACTTTAAAGGATTAGCTAGTGTTTTTGTCACGGGTGCCTTCTCCTTAGGAGGAACCGAATTCATTTGTCTCTTCGTTTCTCTTCAGCCTAATCCAAGAAAAAGTTTGAAATCAGCAGTCAAGTTGGTGTTCTATAGAATCACCGTATTCTTTTTGGGTTCATTAGTGTTCGTGGGGTTATTGGTTCCTCATAACTCAGATAGATTGATGGGAACAGGTGGTTCCAGTGCCTCTCATGCATCTCCTTATGTTCTTTCAGCCGAATTACATGGGGTCAAAATACTTCCTCATATTATAAATGCTGTTATTTTAAATTCAGTTACTAGTGTTGCCACAGCAGCAATGTATTCCTCAACACAATTATTATATTCATTGATGAAACAAGGCTATGCCCCCAAATTTTTAGACTACGTTGATAGAAGCGGAAGACCTACTATTTGCTTTCTTATTGTCACGGCCTCATCATTCTTTGCCTACATCGCAACTTACAAAAAGGAAGAAACTGTGTTCAACTGGCTATTATCCATTAGTGCCTTGTGCTTTATGTTCGTTTGGCTGGCCATCTGTATTTGTCACATCAGATTCAGAGCAGCATTGAAATACAATAACATTCCTTTGTCATCATTAGCATTTGTATCTCCATTCGGTGTATGGGGATCATACCTTTCTATCTTGATAAACTTCTTGATTTTAATTGCCCAATTCTGGGTTGCATTGTTTCCAAAGGGTGGGAAAGCAAATGCAAATTCATTCTTTCAAAATTACTTGGGAGTACCATTTATCCTTGTATGTTATGCTGGTCACAAGATTTACTCCAAAAACTGGCAATTTATGATCCCAATCAAAGACATCGATATTGATGAAGGAAGAACAATATACGATCCAGAAATGTTGGAACTCGAGAGGCTCGAGGAGAAAGAGTCTTATAAAAAAGCTCCATTCTGGAAGAAAGCCTTTACCGTTTGTTTTGATTAGGTTGTAACTTATTTATCTTCTGTAACGAATACAAATTATGACATTGATGATTAAGTGCTGTATTTTATGTAAATTTAGTAACTGTCAAAATATTATTTTGTGCGCATCTCGGAATTAGTTCATGCATTGATTCCGAAGGTCATACATCTTTCAATTTTGAAATCAGAATCACATTTCGCAGAGTTCAATTTCGCTCTTCAAGCTTAGTCTCTTCTTCTCCAATTAACCAGTTATGTCTCTCGGAAGCGAACACCAAACTTACTACTCACAAGGATACGATACCAGCGTCTCTAACACTCATCTGTGGAGAACAGCTGAAAGTTGCAGCGCATACATGCTTCATTTGATCAAACCAAATAGTGTCATACTTGATGTTGGATGTGGGCCAGGTTCAATTACTCTCGACCTAGCAAAAAGAGTACCATCAGGCAAAGTCATTGGCATTGAACCTTCCGTTGAAGTTTTTGAAGAAGCCAACAAGAAGCTTGCCGAGAATGACATTACCAATGCCGAGTTCAAAGTTGCGCTGGCATACAAATTACCGTTTGATGACAACACGTTTGACATTGTCCATAGTCATCAAGTTTTGATCCATTTGGTTGATCCATTATTGGCTCTTCAAGAGATGAAAAGAGTCGTCAAACCAACCGGGTATGTGTGCTGTCGTGATGCTGATCTTGATTTGACCACGGTCTATCCAGCTAAATATAATGATAGCATACGAAGCTACTTTTTGAGTAAAACCACCCGCTCCCCTACTTCTGCTACACGAGGTAGATCGCTTCATGAACTAGCTCAAAAAGCTGGCTTCAAACCTCGTCTAATTCGATCTACAGTAGGTAATTGGTGTATATCAAGTGGTGCTGATCGAGCTTGGTTTGGTGAGATGTATAAAAATAGAGTTGAGAAGTCATTCGAAACTTTTGATAATGATCCAGATGTAAATGAAAAGAAAAAGAAGGAAATCAGTAAAGCTTTTGATGATTGGATAAAGGATGACCTCGGATGGCTTTTGATGATTCACGGAGAGATTGTATGTCAAAAAGAACTACACAACCCTTGAGGAGCATTTCACAAATAAATAAATATGAGATTACGATAGTCTTTGCTAGTTAGTACATAAATATATAAATTTAGTCTAGTAATGCTACAATTCTCATTCATTGCCAAACCCGTCAAATACCTGGGTCAATGCGAGGTCATTGAATATATCAAGATAAGGATCTTGTAAATCGAAGAAAGACTCCATAGCGTTATTCAAATCCTGTTGCAAATTAGTTAACGGTGGCCATGAATCGATGGAATAAGCACCGGCTTTAGGTGTATTATTATCATCAAACAGCTTTGTTGATTGTCCATTTTCGAGTTGCCCTGCTTCTATATCCGCCAAAGGACAATCATTTCTATTGATAGAGAAGGAAATGTTTGGCTTATTATCTGAAGCAGTTGGATTAATCTCACCCGATTTAGCATCTACAACATCTCGAATAGCTTTCCAGTCTTTCGTCAAATCCTTAATATCAAATCCTTTTAATGGTTTTTCAATGTAGGTTATGAGATCCATTACCTGATCATTGGTCAATTGTAAACTCTTGTATAACAGTTCCTTCGTTTTAGGATCGGGAGTCTTGTAATAGTCGTCTTGCACAATGTTTCTCAAAATGAACGAGTGTGAGTTGGAAGCACGCCATGCAGAGCAATGACGGTGACTCAATTTGGAAATACCAATTATACAAAGTTTAGAACTTCTTATTACGAGTCTCTGCAAGTGTTCGAAATTTCCAATTATAGTTTCATCAGCATTATCAGCTTTTAACGATCTAATGGTGTAGCCAAGTCTGGTGATGATGGAGTAGAAAAATATATTTGACTTGTGAAGCATCATTTGGATACATGGATTAACGGACAAATGGGCAGCTTCTTGGAAGTAAAAATGAGGCTTATCAAGAAGTTCATAGAAGCTTTGTAAGCATTCCTCTGTAATTATGGATAAGATCTTTTTCAAGTAGAAGAACATCAAATCAAACTCTTTAGCGGCTTCGTAATGAAGAAAGAAATGAAAGTAAAGTGACAATAAGAAATATTTCAATGCTAAATAACGATGGATTTGGATCGTTTTAACAAAGTGGTCATTGAACTCAACCTGATTAAATGCATGAGCGAAATCCTTAATGGTACCGTATTCATTGAGCATTCGTGTTTCTAACTTACTCAATTTTGCCGTCAACATAGACATTGATACTTTTTCTTTAACCTCAAGAACCATCTTTAAAATCTCCTTCACGAGAGGAATGATGGTTTCCATAGGCTTCATCGCGTCGATGACAAAGCGATCCATTCCTTTCACCAAGCAATTTTCGTTGTTCAGATCAACAAGGGGGAATTTTGTATCTACGAATCTTTCCCCAATAGCATAAGGGTTTCCGAATTTGATTGAATGGATAATATCCATATAGTATAAATGAAACCAGATTTTCCTCCGGACGTTATTAATACGAGGATTATTCAAAATATCTGGAAAGTTATCCGGCTCTCTGTTAAGACCTAGAGAGTACCCCATCTGAATTAACAACCCGTTGTAAATCTGAAATTGATTTTTGTTTGGGCCTTCGGAGTCTTCTGGTGCAGAGAACATATATAGTCTCAAATAAAGAGCTAGCTGAAGCACTTCAAGACTCGTTCTGTGGAACAACTGAAATTCATTAAGACAGTTTCGAGACATATCAATGAATTCAATACCAATAGGGTTCAACAAAAGTGTCTTGATCTCTTTAGCAGAATCCGTTGTAGGGTTTGATTTGATATTTTGCTCATTAACTTCCATTCTATTTGAGATAAGGGAAATATAACTCAATCTCATCAAAACGAATAAGAGGCCAATAATAGCAAAATCGACTTTCCTCGTAATTTTGAGTACAGAAGCTTGGGATAGGTCATTATCTGGGGAACTTATCATGGCTGAAATGCTGTTACGAAATTCTATTTCATCCAAAAACGGATAAAAAGGATAGAGGAATTTGAAAAATCGATCAATATGAGCCCAAATTATAAAGGGGCTGGGAAGTATCTCGATAATTCTATCCTTCAAGCTAGATTCTTTGTTAGCACAGTTGTTATTGAAAGTCAACCCCAAAGGTAGATTCTTTAATTTTAAACTATAGTTATCGGGATCGAATTTACTTAACAGGTAAGATTTGATTCTCTGAAGTACGGAAAATGGACTATTGGGGCTTCTACTATCTAGTTCGCTTGAAAAAAGACTAGTTGCCTTATATTTTGGGTCCACATTAGACCGTCTTGAATGGATAAAATTCCACAAGTCCGACAAGGCACAATCTTTTCTGATGATACAGTGCCACGAAAAAGGGCCGTGATTGAAGGTTTCTAACAGCTGAGGATCAACACAAATTGGGGTGTACCCTTCGAAGAAGTTAATTGTCTCGTCAGGACTGCTGATAGGGTTTATACCAGCAACAGAATCAAAGGTAGAAAAGCTGGAAAGAAGACCGGTAAGTCTAGCCGACAGTAGAAAAGCTCTATTATATTCTTTTTTGCGAGAAGAAGGCGATTCTGAGGTTTCGAAGCTTTCATAACTTCTTGTACTTTCTGAGCCTTCTATAAGAGACTGGAGATGAACTATCTTCTGCTTCAAATCAGATAGTTCCTCTTTGGATCCTTTTCTTCGAGCAGTAGAAGTAGCGTCCTGCTTACGGGGAGTTTCTGTCGGTTGCTTACTGTATTTCAAAGCATTATTGGCATTAATTTGTGCCAATTTCTCAATGGCAACTTTCTCATCCCATTTGGGAACATTATAACTGCATAACTCCGATGAGTTGTACCTTACACATGAAGTACACGGTTGTTTCCGGTCACAACGTACTTTTCTGTATTTGCACACGTTGCAAACTACCGTGACTCGATTTCTTCTTTTGGACAGGGGCTGTCTTTTCTTGATAGAGAGATCCTCCAGAGTTCCCGAATGGTCATCGCTTGGACTGGAACTAGATCCGTGACCGTCCAGTCGATACGATTTGGGGGACATTAATGAACAAACAGAAGTCTATTTGGTCGTATTCGTGAGTTGGCAAAACTATTTTTTGTTTGCACGAATCAGAAGTTGTGTGTGAAATTTATATTTATTTGGAGTGCTGCTTAGTAATGGGCCCTTTGATTTATAGTGACATCATATTCTCGAACTGCTTATCTCACCTAGATGTAACTTTTTTCTTAGGCGAACGTGACTTTGCTGACTTGTTTTGCAACCCAATTCTCTAGTGGAACAGTATTGATCTGACTGAAATCAAGAAGAAACCGATATACAAAAGAAGAATACCCATTGCGCATTTAAACGGAGATTAAATGTTTTTTTTTACATGTACGGCATTACATGCACAAAAAAATTACGCAGTTTCGGACAGGAGTTGAAGATGAGGGAAAAATTGACAGCTGACAGTTTCTGCTTTTGTATGACTTGAGGGGACACATAGTTGTTTTCTGTTCCACTTGACTGTAAATTTTCTTGAAGTAGAGTTTGATCTGGCAGCTGCAGCCCCTGTTTCGGGGTTATTACCGAAAGCGCAGGTAACGTGAGCCGTTCTTAGGATCTAATTAAAGGACTATTCAAACTTTATTGTTCGTTGGAATCATGTCTGATTTGGGCCTGTCAAAGTGATGAGCGATTATTTATCTCGTTAAACATGGGTGACCACAGGCAACGAATGCAACTTCTGTTCTCTGGTCTTCTTCTTTCTTCCCAAGGCAGGATAGCAAATGTACTTTCTGTGGGTGTTGCATTAGTTTCAAGTCACACTGTTAAGTTAAGTATCCAAGATCCTAATAGCATCTCTCTCTCCCTAATGCAGACACATAGTGACAGTACCCAGTAGATTGATATAGCGACAGTACCTTCTGTACCCATGTACCCACGTCGACCCTCACAGGATAGAGCCACCAATGAAACTCAAGGTAAATGACAGTCAAAAAGATTCCGTATATATCCGAGACTACAAGTCAAATATACGGCAATACTTTCTGTGTACATATTGGTAGCAATGGTTCCACAATATGAGTTGCAAATTAGCAGCAGCGTAGTAAATCTTACACAGCATAATTGAGTGCTCCAGTTAACCCCTATTTATAGTTATAATAGGGTTGAATACTGCTAGATAACTACACGGGCTTTTATACCACTTAACCAAAAGAAGAGCTATGTTGATGATATCAAGCAAAATATGCATGGACAGAAAATATTCAATGCACATGGAAAAAATAAGCTGAGTTCATGCTGTTCCGGAAGAGCGCCTTGATTTGTAATACTACGAAAAATCTATGAGAGATCTACTGAGTTTTAAAGCTGAATATCCGTTACGTACTGCTCGTTTTCCTTTCCTTTCCCGATCATTAAGAACCGCCGTTTCTTGGCTGCAAGGAGAGCGAAGCTAAATGTGTCAAAACGCACGAAAAAATGCTTGACGTATTTTTTTGCTGCCGTACCAAAATAATTTCCGAAATCCCCATGGACTACTTTGTAGCCGAGGGGAAGATTTGATGACATACATCGTAGTAGAGGATAAGGATTTGGTGAAAGCTGCCGATGTACTCGAGGCAGCGTTCTATACTAACCCATTACATCGGGCGATGCTCAAAGAGCGGCTTAAAGTGCCATTGGAAGACAATCTCAATTTCGAAGCAACAAAAGGAACTTTCAAAGATAGAATATTCCAACTCAAAAGATGTGGTGCAGATATCGTCCACAGCGATGATTTTACTGCCGTCGCTGTTTGGTTAAGGCCTAACTTGAAGATGCCACCACCGCCGATTACCGCCCTTGTTCAAGAGTTCAAAGATAAAATACAAGCATTGAAAGACTCTCATGGGTATACTGACAGAGCTGATTGGCACTTACTGCTAATTGCCCGTGATCAAAACAAAACTTTCAAGGGTTCCGTTAGGAGTTTGATTGAGCCTTATCTTCAAACAGCCAAAGATGAAAAGACTGGAGCCTCGGTAACAGCAATCGACCAAAGAGCTAGGGAAATCTACGAGTATTTCGGTTTCAAAGCAGTAGATAGCTTTAAATTAGGGGAAAATAGATTGGATAGAAATGGGCTCCCAGACCCCAACGGAGAAGGTCTTGAAGTAACTTATTTGGTGTATGATGCTTAGGTTTAGTAGGGAGCTATATGCGCCAGGCTGAAAGCATGTGAGTTAGGGAAAGTCTCTCTTTCTCTTTTTCTTTTCAAAAATAGAATTACAGACCGTTGCTAAATAACTACAAGTAAATTAGCAAGTAATAAGCAATGCTGCAATTCAAAATGTACAAGAATTATTTAACGAATATGTAACTAGACTTTGATGGATTTATCATTCACCTTAACGTGGGAGTGGTTTCCATGCTTTTCAGCTTTAACTGATAATTTCTTCTGCTCTTCCTCTTTTTTGTCTTCTTCTTTTTGGTCTTCTTCATCAAACTTAATCCAGTCCGCAAAACCATCATCGAAAGCTGTAGGTAAAGCCTTCTCGATCTTGAACAAGTTCTTTTCTTTAGCAATAATCGCTTCGAATTGTTTGTACTCCTTATCATTGAGCAAACAGGCATCTAATGCTTTACTTAACTTCTTTTTATCTATTTTAACCCCAATAAATACCAATTCGTTACGTCTATCCCCATGCTTTCCTTTCATATCTTTTGCAATTAATGCTGCCGCCTCTGGCGGAAAATATTCTGGTCCAGTAACTGCAAACCATGGAATACCTCCTTTCAAGGTCAACATAGCCCCAGCAGAAGACCATTCACCTCTCATGATGTATCTTGAAGCCAACCAGAAGAAGCCCTTGGAACGTAACATTGGTGCAAAGATAGAACCCTTTTTGTTTTTAATGATTTGTTTCTCGGAAGGTGGAGCATATCCATCGTCTTCTTCTTCCTCTTCTTCTTCCTCGCTCTCGTCTTCCTCTTCATTTTCTTCTTCGCTATCATCTAATTCTTCAACTGGAGCTTCCTCGTCATCGAATCCAGATTGCTCTATAATCACAAACTTGTCTCGGATTAATTTGTAAAGTCTTTCTGGATGGAACGGTCTTCTAGAAACATACACGAAGTTGTTGATACCATATTCTTCGGTTTCAGGTTTTGGTGTCAATTTGGCATTCTTGTCAGTTCCAAATCCTTCTCTTAAAGTCATTTCATTGATACTTTGCAACCAACCTGCAGAAGTAGACGATTTTTCAAAATCAAATAATTTAGTGCCGATGACTTCCTTAACAGGAACATCACAATAGTCTGCTTTAATAATTTTAGCAATAGGGTTCAATGTTTTTATTACTTTTTCGATCTTCTTTTGCTTCTTCTTGCTAATGGTAGAAATCTTGTTGACAATTATAACATCAGAGAATTCAATTTGATCAACCATCAAGTCTGTGATGGTTCTTTCAGTTTCACCCTGACCATTATCACCCCATCTGTCAGCCAAGAATTCAGTGGTTTCAAAGTTAGAAAGGAAGTTCAAAGAGTCAATGACCGTAACACAGGTGTCGAGCTGACAGATTTTATTCAAACCTCCCATCTTGACAATGTTTTCCAAAGCCTTCTTTTCATCTTCAGACATAGAGCCCTCAGATTGTAATAACATTTGCGAGAATTCGGTAGTGAAGGTTTCAGCCACCTGCATTGGTTCAGAGATGCCAGTAGATTCGATTACAATGTACTGGAATTTACCAGAAAGAGCCAACTCTGATAATTCTTCCAAAAGATCTCCTCTCAAAGTGCAGCAAATACACCCATTTTGAAGTTGAATAAGCTTCTCTTCTTTCTGAGTGACCTTATGATCTCTGATTAAGGCAGCATCGATATTCAATTGAGAAACATCGTTGATTATAACTGCTACTTTAAGACCATGATTACTAGTTAAGATTTTTTCGAGTAAGGTGGTTTTACCAGAACCCAAGAAACCTGAGAGTAAAGTTACTGGAATCGGTTTAGTTATCTTACTAATTGCCATTTTAATTGTACTTTTTTCACGGCTTACTACTGTTGGAGTAATTGCAGTGTATTATATACAAAAGGAGCACTGCCTCTACCTAGGGTTGTCAGCAAAGTACCCTGGAAGTTACGGAGAGACTTCACTATATTGATACCTCTTTCCAAGTATATATGGGTTCCAGACCAGTGCTGCTTGCTGACTCATTGCAAGCGGCGTCCTGTGATTGGTCCTTGATAGTGTAATATAGTAATAAATACAATGCTAGTGGTTACAGATAACCACTATAACTTTGAATTTTTCGCAATAATTTTTACTTACCCCTCAATGCAAAAATTACTGCAAAACCTTCGCAAGTGTTCGTGCTTGTATTGATTTTGCGAGCCCTGAACCTCTGAGTTTTTTTGTGTAGCTATAGCGGACACCTGCATACCGAATGTATATAACGATCTTGAGCTGAAAAAAGTAAGTTTCTTTTAGCAAGCAATGGGTGACGTAGATATTTTTAAATTCACCTTAGAGGAGCTTGCGAAATTGGAAGGAGATGACATCAAATTGAAGAATTTCGGTGCCGAACAAGCTTTCCAGCTTGGATTGTTAGCCAGACGCCTAGCAATTGAAAGATACGCTAGCAAATCAGTTGTTATTGATATAACCCTTGCCAGTGGTCAAGTTTTGTTCCACAGTGCTACTGGAACTGGTTCTGCTGCCGATAATGATGAATGGGTCAATCGTAAGAAGAGACTTACGTTGAGATGCGGAAAGTCAAGCTTCGCTGTTGGTCAATCTCTCAGAATTAAGGGTAAAACTATGGAAGAAGCATTGTTCATTTCCTCTTTGGAATATGCCTCTCACGGGGGATGTGTTCCAATTAGAATCGAATCGTTCGATGGCTTGATTGGTGCTTTGACCATTAGTGGTTTGGCGCAGCAACAAGATCATCTTTTAGCCATTGACATTTTGAAGCAGTTCAAACAAGCAAACTAGGCAAATAATATGGCGATTTACACCCCAACTGACCGGTAAAGGAAAATTCCGAGGCTAGAAATGAAGCTGATTGATTTATATACATTAAAAGTACTTCATTATACGTGAAAATAATAAACAATGAAACATAAAAGGTGACAAATAATCTACTCAACCGCAGTAGGGCCGAAGAATTCGCTGTAGATTTGAGTACCATCAACCTTTCTCTTACTCAATTCGTCTCTAACGAACTTCATGTATCCCACTGGACCCAATAAATAAATATCATAAGACTTACTGAAGTCAATGGTATCGAAGTCTTCTGGGGTCAAGCTAGCGAACTTAACCGTGCTGAAATTACATTTCTTTTCGTCTCTTATATCTTTCTCATGATTGGAAATGAATTCTTTCACTTCAAACTTGTCACCATAGTATTTTTTGAACAGATTGAATGTATCAGCAAATGGTCTGGCACCAATGGTATGATTTGAGTCGAAAAGAGTAACTTTCTTTCCATCTTCCAAGGCCTTTTCAGCAATGGGCACAATTGGAGTGATACCAATACCACCAACAAACAATAACACATCGTTATCTGATTGCTTGTAAGTGAATTGACCTGAAGGTGGAGCAACCCTGACAGTATCGCCTATTTTCAAATGTTCATGAACGTAAGTGGAAATCGCACCGTCTTCCAACTTCTTCACCGAGATACGATACTCGTTGGCAGTTGGAAATTGAGATAATGAGTATTCTCTCGATTTTTCGAACTCGGCGCCAGGCAATTTCCATCTGATACAGACGTACTGACCTCTTTGTGGAATAGCGATCCGACCTCCGTCGCTAGGAGTGAAATAAACAGACTTAACATTATCTGACTCGTTATCTAAACGAGTTACTCTGAATTCTCTAAACTCTTGCCAGTCTAACGATTTATAAACGTCAAACTCCATATTGATCAAAATTTGAGCCAAGTTTCCGTAAGCAGTTTCCCAGGCTTTCAAAAATTCTGGGGTAGCAGTTTCTTCACCCAACAATTCTTTTAACGTGGTTAACAAACAGGTTCCGACAATAGGATAGTGTTCTGCTCTGACTTGCAAACCACAGTGTTTAACGACAATCTGCTTCACAAAGGCAGTCAAGGGAGTGATATCGTTGATGTTACGAGCATAGTTCAACAAGGCAAATGCCAAAACTTTAGGTTGTCTTAAACTTTTTTGGTTGGTGTCGTTAAAAAAGGGCTTGACGTCATCGTATTCCGAAAGCATCTTTTGGTAGAATTTCTGAGTCAACACCTGACCCAGCTGTTCAAGAACAGGGACAGAGGCGGTGATCATATCTTTTTGTTTTTCAGTTAATTCCTGAATTTGAAAGATTTGTGGTGCTTGAGCATCGGGCGAAATTGCAACGGGAGCCATAGTAGTAGGATTAGTTAGTGGTAGAGAATACACCAAAGAAACCCTTTGGCAAGACGACTTTGACTCAGTTAAATACCGCCGTGGTAATGATGTGGTTACAAAGGCAGAATGTCCACATACTTAACTTAGTGGTTGTTTGCAGCAATGGAAACACCCGTTTTCTACCGTTCTGGACAGTTTCTCTCATTTGCAGCTAACTTTACCCTGACTAGTGGCCTGATGCACGAAAAAAAGAAAGAAAATAATTCGGATAATTATGAAATTGCGCGCAAAAATATCGTCCCCACACAAGAATGAAAACAGCCAATTATTTTCATGCATTTGTCAGAAAACGTTTGATTCTCATATTCAATAAAGATATATTTACGACTATACGCCACCCAAATGCCCCCCACCCAAATGCCCCCCACACATATGCCCATACAATCCACGTGTGCCCACATACATCATAACTGTCACTATGAAGCGTACTTAACATTTATTCTGGTGGGCATTCGTCAGTGGAATGACATGCGGCATTTTCCTAGACGGGCAGGTGCTCAACACTAACGACTTTTTCCGTTGAATTTCAGCTTGTGTACGGACTTACGGTGAAATAACTGGGATGATGGTTTCCCCGTAGTTTTCTTTATTAACCCCGACTTCGTTGTGTGGTTTCAACAATTGAAGTGGATTGCTGTAGTCCATATGCCCGCAGAAAGGTTCACTTAAATTAAGCCCCATCACTGATAAAGCATCGGCCGGCAACTTCTTGAAGAATTCCATCTCGTAGTCTACAAACAAATTCTCTTCCTGTTTCAAATAATTCTTGGTCATGAAGTAAAATGAACTGATCCGATCGTCATTGGTTTGGTTCCCGCTTGCAGCATGGTAAGTTGACCCTAACATGAAAGCAGCATCCCCTTTCGCCAATTCTATGTAGTTGCACTCGTCGTCGGTGGGGTACCGGTATTCCCCCCACAAGTGACTGCCAGGAACTACTCGGGTGGCCCCATTTTGCTTGGTTGTGTTGGTAAACCCAACAGAGAGGCCGACCAATGTTTCGTCCCCGTCGACATATTGCAACCTCTCCTTGTGGATATTATGGTGCACCATATCTTCCCGGTGGTACATCTGATTGCTGGCCCCGGGACCAACTTTATATACGATTCCAGAATTGAGCTGAATGGAGCTCGTTCCAGTACGAATTTTTTGTCCGATCCAGAAGTAGTTTGTTTCACTGAGAAAGTGCTCACTAACCTGGCGGAATTGCTGGTTACAGAGGATTTGGTCCCTCACAGTAACGGACTTCAAAACACTTCGAGTAACCACCGTAGTCTGGCGAGGAAATGGAGACCCATTCCATGATTCGTCCCGGAAAAAGAATGGGTCAATTTCGTGAACAATTTGATCGCAAGCGTCTTCGCTAATGAAGTTTTTGACGATAACTACACCGTATTTCTTTAAATGGTCGATGATTGACCCAACGTCGGCTTTATTCTCGACTGTGTAATCAGCATTAGTGACTTTGGTAGATGAGAGAAAGTGTGGTGGCTGCTTAGGTACTGGTGCATATTTTTTGCCATCATCTGCAACGGTGGCATGAATTAAGTGCATTGATTTGGTGACTGCCATTTCGGAAGCTTCGATAAGAGAAAATAAAAAGTGATGGGAAGAATAGATACAATGAAGGAGTAACGAAACGCTAGAAATCTATGTCATATTTATTGTCACGAGAACGTTTATTCCGTGAAAATGTCAACCTATAATGACTCGTAGTCATTTTAGAGGATGACTCGCTTGACTGCGAGTTTGACTGCGTGCTGCATATAACCTTTTGCTGTGTATGGATCCTGGAACCAATGTCAGTCCCAATTAGGCACAAGAAAAAAGAAGTCGACTTCTTATAAGAAAATGGCATGTATTCCGAGAATCCGTTGGAGTTCCATTTAGGGTATTCAGCAGCTCTCTTTTTGAGCTTCATTTTTAGGAAAAAAGCAAATTGTTCCCCTGTCTATGAAGGACCTAGTCATGCACAGAATAAGCACCTAAAAATCCCAAGAGTTCCACTAAAGGTGTCATCATCTCATGAAATGCAGGATTATCGTTCAAAAAGTGCAGGATCGTTGCCCATGAAGTTCTGGACCATTGTCCATGAAGTCCCGGACCATCGTCCATGAAGTCCGGGATCATCCTCGCAGAAATAACCGTGTCATCCTCTCAGAAGTCCCTGCTTTCCCATAATTGTGACCCCAAGGCGTCAATCCCTATTATCGGCGATTGATTCTTGAACTCCGTACATTTGTCTAATAGGAGATCACGACACCGAGAAATGTTCCGTGAGCAGACAAATAATTTGACGCACCAAAAGCTGGGGTAAATTTATTTTTGTCTGATTTTGACGTGCAGCGCATTTTGATGCCAGACATTTACTTTTTGGGGCCAAATGGACCACTAAAAAGTACAATTATGATGACCACCGGCTGCACCAGGCTGTAAGCAGTGCCTTCGCCTGTAAGTGAGGCCACTTCTGTAATCGCCTTGTTATCGAAATAGCTTTGGAGAATTTATTCTTCCCCATTGGTTACCCCTGTGACGCAGGTGGGCTTTGGCATAATAGATGTTTATAAGGCGGATCTATAAACGGGTGGATAGGAGGGAGAAATATCGGTGCTTCTCTTGTCTCATATAAGTATCCCTGCTGAAGCTCTTCTGAATTTTAATCTTTAACGTCATCATCATGTCACCTATTCAAGAAGATACTTTATTCAACCAGCCTAACACTTGCTTAAAGATTACCACCGACCGCAAGCTCTTAGTAGACAGAGTTGCTGTCCCGGTAATGACACCCCAACAAGTATTGGTGCAAATTAAATGCACCGGTGTTTGTGGGAGTGATATTCACCTCTGGAAAGAAGGAGGAATTGGCGAATTGAAGATCACCGAAGACCTTATCATTGGACACGAAACCCTGGGGATAATTGTTGGAATTGGCTCTGAAGTTACTCAAGATATAAAAGTTGGAGATCGTGTTGCAATTGAGCCCCAAATCCCTTGCGGAAAGTGTTATTTGTGTACCAGTGGGGACTATAACTTGTGTTTAGACGTTGATTTCTTAGGAATGCCAGGAATGCAAGGTAGACAACATTGTGATGGTAGTATGCAAAGATTCTTGCCAATAAATCCTATGTTTGTTCATAAGATACCTGATCACATGAGCTACGAAGAAGGCGCCTTGGTTGAAGTGTTCTCTGTTGCCTACCATGGTATTAAAGAGGCAGGGGGCTTGGAGTTGGGTAAGCCATGTATGATTGCCGGTTGCGGGCCCATTGGTTTAGCTACATTGACACTAGCAAATGCTGCCGGAGCTTATCCGATTGTCGTCACCGATGTGTCTGAGGAAAGACTAGAATTTGCTAAGGATTTAATTCCTTCTATTAAAACCTATCAGATCAACACCAAGCAAAGTGTCTATGAGAATGCTGCCAACATCCGGAAGTTGTTTGGTACAACTGAGTTTGAAATGCCTCCATACGTTTTGGAATGCACTGGAGTTCATTCTTCCATTAACACATGCTGTCATGTTGTCAGAAGAAAAGGAACTTTGATGGTGGTCGGAGTTTCTGGTAAAGAGGAAATCGACGGGTTCCCCTTTATGAGGATTTCCTTTGGTGAAGTCAATCTCAAGTTTGTTAACAGATATCACCATACCTGGCCACCGGTGATCAGCTTGATTGCATCCGGGAAAATCGATGTGAAAAAATTCGTATCTCACAGATTCAGATTGGAAGAAGCAGACAAGGCTCTTGAAGCAGTTTGCAATCCAAATATAAAAACCATGAAGGTTATGGTCAATGATGATGTTGACCTTTTCTCTGCATAGAGGAGATAATACTGTGCTAATTGATGTTGAAAGAGATTTGTAATCCGTTTATAGAGAATAAATGAAGTAGCTGTTACCAACTTTGTAATTCTTGCCATGAATTAACTGTAGCTGCAATGACATAGCATCCAATTGCAAATATCTACTGTCTGCCTAATCGTTCATTTTTTGTATTGTCTACTTGTTGTTTTACATTATATTTTTGTCTGTTCATTCTTCAACTTCTTAAATAAAATCTACTGGTATTTGTTGATAATACATCCATTAATGAGCCACTTGCTCTACTTGATGTTCGTAATTGTTCAATACTTCCACCTTTCCGGCTGAAGCACTAGAGTCATCGAACACATAGTGTAGCCACTCTTGAACTAATCTTCTTGCCAATTCGATACCGACCACTCTTTGTCCCATACATAAGACTTGACAGTTATTGGAAAGAATGGATCTCTCGACGCTGAAGCTATCATGAGCAGTCACTGCTCTGATTCCAGGAACTTTATTAGCTGAAATAGCGACTCCCAAACCAGTCCCACAAATTAAAATAGCTCGATCAGCTTTTCGGCTAGCGATGAGCTCCCCAGCTTTGATTCCGATTAATGGATAAGCGGTTGAGTCTTGATCACTTCCAACGCCAACATCAATAACTTCGGAAACTAATTCTGACTTCTTTAAGTCTTGCTTAATCTTCTCTTTATAGTCGTAACCTGCCTGGTCACTTCCAATTATCACTCTGTATGGCATAATATAATGATAACTAACGAGGCAAAATAGAGCGATTTTTCTGGGGGGATTTCTCTCGGTTATAACACATAGGTAATGACAGGGATTTTGCCTTTAAATTTTCAGGCGTCATGACCATTCCTACTTGACAGGAGCCCTTGGAATACAGTTGATCTATTTGGGATATTCCGATATATACCCCACCGATGAGTGAGTTGGGATACACTTGGTCTATTTGGGATATTCCGATATATTCCCCACTCGTGAGTAAACCCTTAGGATATATTTGGTCTATTTAGGATATTCCGATATACTCTCCACCGATGGACAAGCCAATATCTTTAAAAAGATATTCTGGGACAAAAAAAAATGTCGGATTTTAGTCTTTGTGTTATAATTCTGCACTTGTTTTTTTTTGCAACTTATGCAACAATTAGAAAAAATACTGCGCGGCGCCTCTAAAACCAGTAACCAAGCTTTATTTAGAACTACATCCTGTCGCCTTAAACCTTAACAGTGTTGCAGCTCTCATTTGTTGTGTTTTCTGGTCTGCGTTCCGCTTTTGGTGCGGACCGGAGACCGATTTACTGCTACCCTATATTGACAAAGGTTACTTGCAGAGGCGTCCATCGGCAAAGGCTCATAATTTTTTGTTTGTCTGCTTCAAAAGTGGAGATTGTGATGGCCAGAAACCTAAATATACCACATCTTTGCTGAGGAATTTTGAGCTACATGATGTTCTTTATTTTTCAAGCCAACAAACCCAATAAGGTAACTCATGCAGACAATTTCCGCAGTTTGATTTTGCATAAGTGCTAATTCTTCCGAATTTTAAATCTAAGGACGACTATCTGTCCTCATAAATATGGCAAAATCCAATTTCTTGAATCAATTTGATTGCCTAAATCTCATTAAAGAATGTCGAAACACTTTTTGCCCAAAGATAGCGCTTTGCTTGTAAACCATTGCTTAAAAGGAGTTATCTGTGAGAATGAGGACTTGTCTCTCTTGGAAAATGAAAAGGTTATCTTCCATAATAAATTTGACTCTAGTAAAGTCTCACTCATCAGTGGAGGTGGCTCTGGACATGAACCAGGCTGGACTGGTTTTGTCGGAAAAGGTATGTTAACTGCCGCAGCTCAGGGAGATGTATTTGCTAGTCCAAATGATAAGAACATTCAAAGCGCAGAAAAAGTAACTCATTCTGATGCTGGTGTCATTTTCATCATTACAAACTACACTGGAGACAATCTTTATTTTGGTATGGCAGCCCAAGATTTGATTTCCCGCTACGGAGAATCCAAAGTCAAGATACTTAGAGTAACTGATGATGTTGCTGTTGGAAAATCAGCTGGGGGTTTGGTTGGTAGAAGAACCTTGGCTGGTTGCACGTTGGTGATGAAGATCTTAGGAGCAGCCAGTGAACAAGGATACAACATTGATGAAGTTTTCAGATTAGGTACAGATATCAATGCAAATATTGCGTCAATCAACGCAGGGTTAGACCATGTTCATATTCCTGGGCATGGAAGTGAGGAAGAATACGGAAAGTTAGATGCAAACCAAATAGAGATTGGGCTTGGTATTCATAATGAACCCGGGGTATTGAAAATCAACAAAGTTCCTTCCAACGAGGAATTGGTTCCGAAACTTTTGAACTACCTCTTGGATAGATTAGATCCCGAAAGGGGATTCTTCGAGTACGACGATGAGGATGAAATTGTGTTGCTCTTCAACAATTTAGGCGGTTTGCCAGTTATTGAAGAAAAGGCCCTATTATACTCAACATTGGACACCTTAAGTGAGCACTATCATATTCATCCTTCCCGTGTTTATTCTGGTTCATTTATAACTTCACTAAACGCTCCAATCTTCACCATTACTCTTTTCAATGTGACTAAGTCTGCCTCCAAGCAGTTTTCTGCTTCTGAGCTTCTTGGATTTCTTGATGACGAAACCACTGCTACTAACTGGGCAAAGTCCCATCTCTCGAAGCCAATTCGCAACAAAGTAGACCCCAAATCCAGAATAATTAGAAGCTTTCAAGGGTACGAAGAATCAAAGGAGTTGGTGTTCACTAATGATATCTTCATTGATGCCAATACCTTGATCGAGGTTATTACCACTGCTGCTCACAATGTCATTGCCAAAGAGCCAGAAATCACCGAATGGGATACCAAAATGGGAGATGGTGATTGCGGTAAGACTTTGGAAACTGGATGCAATGCCATTCTTCGAGAGCTTAAGAGCACCGACTTGAAGACCGGATCGGTGATTACTGCCCTTCATGTGGTCCTTAAGGTTATCAAAGAAGATATGGGAGGCACTTTAGGTGCTATACTTTTTATCTTCATGAAATCTTTCATCAACAGATTAGAGGTTTTGTTAGCAGATAATACCAGGAAAACTGAAAGAAATGAAATTTTTGGCGAAGCCTTGCTTCACGGAATAAAAATCTTGGGAGAATTCACCAAAGCTAGAGTTGGTCATAGAACGGTTATGGATGTGCTTATTCCCTTCTGCAACACCTTTTCTCAGACGAAGGATATTGTTGCTGCCGTAGATGTTGCTCGGGAGGCAGCAGAGGGCACCAGAAAGTTGAAGCCGAAGTTAGGTCGGGCCACTTACGTTGGTGGAATCGCTAACCAAGAAAATTTCCCTCCTGATCCTGGTGCTTATGGAGTCTACGAAATAATCGAAGCCTTAAGGCTTCTCAAAGCATAAGCCCGAAAGTCATGTACTTGAATGAACAACCACTATTATTAATACTTGCTTGCATTAACTTCTATTTCTTTCGCAAGCTTATCAAGAACCTCTTTTGTATCTAAGTTGGGATCTATTAAATGATAGTTTTGGCCTGCTAAATAAAATCCGTAGTTTTCGTCTTTGGCAAGGCCCAAGAACTTCTTGAAGCCTGAGTATGCGTATCCATAACCAGGAAGTTGTTTGTTAGGCGAGGTTGAATAGCTGGACAATAATCTTTCAATGAACGTAGTTTTCAAAGTTCTAGCTGGCTTACCAGAAACCAACTCAGTCATGATCGTTGGAATTTCCTTGGATTGCGAAACCTGCGTCTTGATGAAGTCATTGGCTGAAGATTCGCTGGTTGTAATGAAAGGGGTACCGATCTGAACGGCTGATGCTCCTAACGAGAGGTAATGGGCTACAGTATCACCATCAACGATCCCACCAGCAGGAACAATGAAAACCTTACTTTTCAAACTTTCAACGACTTTTTTCACCTGCTTGAACAAAGCAAAAGTAGACAAGTTTTCGTCGAGAGCCTGAGTCTGCAAGAAATTACCCCGATGGCCTCCAGCCTCGTACCCTTGGCAAACGAGACCGTCGATGCCTATATCAATGAGATGGCGTGCTTCTTTCACCGATGTTGCGGTAACAAATACTAAAGTTCCGTTATCTTGCAATTGTTTGATGGCCCTTTGAGAAATATGACCAAAATGAAAACTGACAATTTTTGGTTTCAATTCGATGATTGTTTGAATGAATTCC
This sequence comes from Isabelozyma rhagii, assembly GCA_003708185.3. NCBI lineage: Eukaryota > Fungi > Ascomycota > Pichiomycetes > Serinales > Metschnikowiaceae > Isabelozyma > Isabelozyma rhagii. The sequence goes on from PPNO03000025.1 coordinate 29,336, forward strand.
GCAAACCGGTCAGGATTATGAGCCTCTGCCTGCTTGAGTGAGACATTAGAGATCGCCAACTGTGGAACCTTCTCCTTAATACCTTCTATTCCTGCGTTTTCATACAACGTGTGCCAGTTTTGCAACTGAGTAGCACTGGGATCGACCATGTCGTCAAAATCATGGCTGAAAAAGTTGAGATTTACCGTGGATGAGTTCGTCAACGCTTTGAACTCCTGGAACTGCTTTTTAATAGGGTCACTCCCATTTCTCACGTCTACTGCAGCAAGGGGAATCGATCCTAGAGCACCAGCAGTAGCAGCCGCTGAGGCAAGCTTTACTGTGGATACTCCAGCCATTGGTGCCTGAATTATGGGTAATGTCACTCCCACTGTATCGAGGAATCTTTTACAGGCACTAAACTTTTCAAAAGAGGACATTATGCTATATTTTGTTGATTGGCATATTTTATTAATCTGGGGGAAAATGCGCTTTAAATAATTCTTTTTTTGTCTACGTATTGTGCGTTTCCGGAGAACTGGAACCTTGCAAAATAACCTAGAGTTCACGGTTGAATTGTTTTGAGATGAACGCGCCAGATCAGTGTCGCACTTCTGAACTCAGAATGTCGTATATTTAAGCAGTGTCGATAAACAGGCAACTTAAGAAGAGTCATTTAAGTCATCCAATACAAAAGACTCACTGGAAAGCACCTGGAAAGCACCTGGAAAGCACCTTCAAAGCACTTGGAGAGTATTTCCCTTAGTAAATTAGGGGTAGCTGCAGCGTCTACCACAACTACTCCACAAGGACCACCGAAAGACGAAGGTAATCCTCCCACGGAAATATAGAAATACCCTACATATGTTTTGCCTTCGCTTCTCGTGGAAAAGATTTGTCTTTTATATACATCAGCAAACGCTACCATTTCTGTCACTTGCAGCCAAATCATCCTAATTTGGTAAGTGCGACGTTTGTTTCTCGAAACTCAAGATATGCAAGTGAAGGATTATGCAGTGGGTGAAACTCTAGGGAAAATGGGCCTGAAGACGCCGAAAAACGGTGCAATTGCAGATTTATCCACGTCATCACCAAGATGTACCATCGCATAAGCTTGGCGCATGTAATTAGTGTTTTAGTGGTATCGTAGTTCACATAGATTCTACTGTTCTCGGTTTGGTTAATAATTTTGGGAATATTGTTGCAATTGAGCCGTTGGACCTTATCAAGTTTATACTTTCTGGACCTGGTAGAGGTTCTAAACCCGATAATTAAGTTCTGGCTGTCAATTAGTTTTGTCTGGCAATAGGACACGAGTAGCTTTCTGGTATACTGCTTAGTGTTGACATAAGCCTTAGCACTGTGGGTCTTAAGCTCAACGTATTGTTCATCCCAGCCGGCGTCTATTTCAGCAGTGAAATGAACCAGCAAATCGCCAATCCTTTGGTTTAATAGTGTGTAGTAGCTATGGTATGTTTCGCTTGTTGCCGGTGCAGTTACAAGAGATTCGAATCGGAATCCAGTGTAATTGACCACCTCAAACGGTTGTTCACCACTGTATATGTATTCAAGAACAAAGTTTTGATCTTGCTTTCGAATCAGGAACTTCCGGTGGTTAGCCGAATCTAATGGTATGAGTACTAGCAATAGAAGTATTCGTCTCAAGGACACTAGAGATGGGGCAGCATCCAAGCTGTCAACCACTACTCTTACGTCATCAGTTTGATAAATTGATGCAGCAGATGCAGGCACATACAGACTAAAGCCAGAGGTCAAGTCGCCACCTATATAGCGATTATTGATGCATTTACCCCTTGCAGTCGGCAGAATTAGCGACTGCCGTAATGCACCCTTATCGCCGATTCTTATCTCTCCATCAGTCAATTTCGAGTAGAACAGCACTTCTTTTGTTTCGAGAACGTCATCGCACTTCTCTGCCGTGCTCAACAATGCACCGTAGATTAAATCTTCGTAGGAGTCTCGCTTAGAAGCAGGAATGCTTCGTATCTTTTCAAGACCAGCATCAGATAAACGAGAGAATATAGATAGCGGTAGTCGGTCCATCAATGAGGTAAGGTCGATAATGGTACTCAGTCAATCAAATGTAGCATGTAGATGACAGCAACTGGTCCATAAACGGTCAAGATTAATGATAATCGGTCAATAGTGGGTCACATGTACAGGCATCTCGATGTGAAATTCTCAAGTCCGGGGTATTTTTTTTTTCAACCATATACAGGCTCGTCACAGGTACTACCCCAGAAATTATGGGCTGGTTAAACTCCCTGGGCAACTAATTGCTACACTACTGGCATGACGCCGAGCTACGATGCGATTGATGACCTAGAGCAGAGCCAATTACCGCCTTCTGTTAGCGGGATTCATATTTTTCGCGGAAAAACCGTTTCGGAACCGTACAAGTTGCATCGACAAGAGTACAGCACATGAATTGCTATGAACGCAGCAGAGGGCATGAAGAGGGAGAAAACTACAGTGACAGGAAGACCTATGGTATGATACAAAGACTAGTTTCTTTATTCCTATGACTTATGTAAATAAATAAGTGTAATAAATAAATAGTATCATGACCAAATCAAGATAAAATCAAGATGGAGAAAATCACTGGATCTTCAAAAACGTCGTATAGGTTTTTTTTTCAATTTTTTTCAAGAATTTTTTTCTTCATTGTGGATTAATAAATATGATGACAGGCTGTAAGGATGCAAAAGGATATAAAAAAATTATTCGAAAGCTAATTGTTTTTTGATTTCGGCAATAGCTTTACCCGGATTCAAACCTTTTGGACAAGTTCTAGCACAGTTCATAATGGTGTGACATCTGTAAAGAGACATGGAGTTTTGTAACATATCCTTTCTTAATTTAGAAGCTTCATCTCTTGAATCAATCAACCATCTGTAAGCTTGCATCAACACAGCAGGACCCAAGTATTGTTGCTGGTTCCACCAGTAAGAGGGACAAGAGGTGGAGCAACAAGCACATAAGATACATTCGTATAAACCATCCAACTTAGCTCTGTCTTCGATACTTTGTAAGTTTTCACGTCCATCTGGAGGGTGGGTTTCTCTTTGTAAATAAGGTTGGATGGATTTGTATTGTTTGTAGAAATGGGTTAAGTCAGGAACCAAATCACGAACAACAAACATATGAGGTAATGGATAGATTTTCAAATCTTTGGAGGTGTCGGTATCTATACGGCAAAGACAAGCCAAGGTGTTGACCCCACCAATGTTCATAGCACATGAACCACAAATTCCTTCACGACAGGATCTTCTGAAAGTTAAGGTAGGATCTTGTTCGTTTTTAACCTTCAATATAGCATCCAAAACCATAGGACCACACTCATTCAAGTTGATTTGGTACGTTTGCATTTTGGGTTGAACCTCAGGAGTATCCGGGTTCCATCTGTAGATTTTAAGAGTTTTAACTCTAGCACCATCAGCCGAGGCACTAGTAGCTAATCCCCTTATACTAGAAAGAGCTTGTAATCTAGAACGAGTAATGATTGATTTGAACATGGGCGTCAAAGAATCGAATAAATGAATAGTTTGAATAGAAGAAAGGACACTTTAAAAAGGACAAAGAAGAGTGAAGAGGAAAAAAAAAATCAACTATTTACTGTCCACTAAGATTTGTCCAAAGTAATATTGTATGAAGGAAAAACTTGACTTTTACTATAGTTTTTGTTTGGCTCCACCATTTTTTCTAGCAAGGCCTGCCCCCTCCGGGCCCCGGGGAAACGGACTCACGCACTTTCACTGACAAATTCTCATTTCAGAGCATTTGATTGGCCGACCCCAGGAAATTTGGTTGTCTGGCGCGTGATTTGCTTCCCGGCCTCCGTTAGGCTGGATTTGAAGTGCGACTCCGAGCCGATTATGTAAGACATCACCTGATGGTGTACGGGTGTTGTGTGTTGATTGATTGCTGCAAATGAACCGGACTTCTCTTAGCGGCACTGCAGTGAATGCTGCCGTTACTGGCTGTATCCTGAGGGATCTGGATCACCTCTGTACCGACCCGCAACGCCTCTGCAACCATCTCTGTACTGATCCGACTACCCCCTACAATAAACCTCTAATAATTGTTGTATTATCTCTATTCTATATTATCACTCATACACTCACTACATTCACTACACCACATTTTTCACCCCAGACCCAAATGCCAAGGCCCACGTCCTGCTCAACCCGTTATCCAAGTATTGGCTCTTGAACGACTTCGACGAGAAGAAAGAATACGACAGGGCCGGATCAAACAACACCTGGTTCAATCTCAATATCCCTGCCCAGCCGTCCGTTATCGAATTTATCGACTTGGCAATCTTCGCACTCCATTCTTCTTTAACAAAGGTAGTACCTCTGATATTTGAAGAAGCTGGAGTGATCGGTAACATATGTATACCATGAATGTATTGCATTTTGGTTCCAAAATACGTGGTGTAATCTATCTTGTTATCATATAAAATACCTGCCACCTTATTGCCAACGATTTTGGATGGCTCTAGCTTGTTACTGGAAGAATACAAGTAATACTTATTCATTGATCTTTTCATCACCGCCAACATCAAGTCTCCTACGCTTTCCATCCTCTTGTTCCCACTGACTTTTCCCCATAATTTCATTCCATAGGCAAAATTATAATCTTCAGAAGTGGACTCTTGATTTCTACCATCTCCTCCAGCAAATAATCCACTGGCCCATGAATGTCCGGCGAAAAAATCATACATTCTGAAGATCGGGAAATGTGAATCATCCGGTGAAGGATTAGCAACATCTCTCACCAATGCATCCACCCACCACTTATTATCTTGCACCCATTTACCAGTGCTCACCTTCTTATCAATGTAACCCACAAGTGCAGCAGCATGCACAAAATAACCATAATGGAAATGATGGTCGTTATAGTAAGATGATCCAAAATCGGCATTTGCATCTCCTCCAAGAGCTGCGTTCGAGGTAATACCTCCGAATTTAGTATCGTAAAACAACGGATAGTACTGCTTGTTGGAAGTAAAAATAGCAAATGCTGACTTCAATTGTGCCAATGCAGATTTACATAATGATTTGTCCCCAACAATATCACACACAACATACATGATGTAAGCGTATTTATCAATGATTTTACCAGAGAAGTAGTTCGAATTAGCGGAGTTAACGAGCTTGGGAATGTCCACCGATAACTCCGTATTAGCAACTTTGGCCATGATCTGTAGTTGATTAGAAGTATATTTGAGTGCTTTCGATCCAAGTTGTTGCGTCCACGGCAACATCTGAACATTAAGATTGAAGTTCTCATTGATAACCATTTCTGTCCTTAGGTACCCATACATGTCCCCCTTGGTAGTACAGGCGAGTTTAATCCCTGTCAGTCCCTTCTTCGTCTCAGCCAAAAACGATTCGTAATGATGCTGGAGAGCGAAAACCATTGGCATACCTGATTTGGACGACCCCTTGGTATTGTAACTGAACCTATATTCTGCCCGTTTCCCGGAGTACACATGGGCTTTTAATTTACCTTCAATGACATATTTCCCTGCGGCAGAGTCGTAAAACATATCTTGACTTCTTTTCGGTGGAGCCTCTGCCATCTGAATGATTATTCCGTTTATTGCCTTGGATCCATTGATGGTGTGAGAATCTTTGACCAGTAATTTGAAACTATTCTTACTGACACCGGATGGTAGCGTAACATAGATTAAATACTGAGTTTCACTGAACAATATTGCTCTATACTTTAAAACGTTCGATTTTAAATTAGTAGACGTTTCAGAAACAAATGTCTTGAACCCAACAGCTGAGTTTAATCTTGGAACTAAATTGCCATGATAGATCGAAGTCACCATTCCCATACCTTGGACAACTGGGATTTCAATATAATTGGTTTTAACGTTTCCATCGGTTGACAATTTGACTGTGGCTGTCATAACTTTCATATTTGACACATTCATCTTGATTTTGCTTGCAGTGAAACTAGTTGCGGAAATGATCATCTCCTTAATATTAATTGGGTTGAAATAGTAATTGTCTCCAAACACTCTCAGAGATATAATTGTATGTTGTACAGCGAATCCATAGTAGGTGCTTTTGGTCCATTGCAAGCCATAGGGATAGGACCAAATCATATCAGTTTGATCTCCTAAAAATAAGTTAACATAAAACTTATTTGTTTGGTATTTGACACTATTAGATACTCCGCTTGGGATAGATAATGGTAACAGTTTTCTTGGAAATTTTGATGATACATCCAGGGTCGATATTGGTTGGAACAAATCTCCAGTAAAGCCGTTAGCAGTGGCACGTTTGACCAAGCTTGTCAGATTGTCGTCTGGATATATAAAAGTTTCAATTGTCAGATTATCGTCTGGATGTAATTTGTTGTACTCATCAATATCGAAATTGTGAAAATCAGCATCGGACTCTGAATCAGTTGATTCGGATTTATACGTTGCAGAAGACAATGTAGAATTTAAGTACCGTCCATATGAAGAAGTGGAGGATTCCTCTACAAAAATCTTTGAAGTTTTACCATCCCCAAGATTTAGAATGTCCACTCCTTTGGTCAATGTTGCTGTATTGATATAAGCCGAACCCAAGTCTTTTGGTACTTTCAATCCCTCAGTTGCAAGAGGATTTCTTTGAGTTGTGGTGGAGGAATTTCCAGTTGTGGTAGGATATTTATAATTGGACGTGAAGTTGGCCATATACAAAAAGTATGAAGTCGTGGGCACTATGTCATCAATCAAGTCGAAATTGGCCGTGGGTCCCAGAGAATCAGGAAGCGGGATGGCCTCTGTTACTGGATTGGAAGTGGATGTTGAGTAGGCTTCATATTTGTCCTGATCAGCAATGAATGTTGGACCGTGGTTGCTGGTGTCAATACCTATGTTATAACCTTGCACATCAGCATCGGTGTATGTAAAAAGAGCATCAGGGTTTCCTTCTTCACCGGCGATGGTTTTGTCGGCAAAGCTGTTAGGCAGAGCAGCATTGACGGTGGTGGTAGCTTCGATGTTGGCTCCAGGTTGCTGCTTATTTGGACTAGAATCATTCAGTTCCGACTCTCCTTCCTCGTTGGAAGAGGTACTGCCAATAGATCCACCTGCTTCGGAGCCATCGCTCGCTTCATCTGAGTCATTGTCAGTATTATTGCCAGTAGCCCCCGATGCCTCATTACTGTTGTCAGTAGCACCTGTGTCGTTGCTATTGTCAGTAGTGGTGTCAGAATAACCTGCTTCAGTAGTAGCACCGCCAACTGTAACAACTGTGGTTGTTGTACCATCAGTGACTGTTGTAGTGGTGATGGCACCCTCAACGTCTGTTGTAGTCGTATCTTCGACTGTAATCACAGTCTCGCTGGCTGTCAAAGTGATGGTTGACTGCGTCACGTAAACGATTACCACCTTGATACCACTTTCCATAGGGTTTAACGCATCACCCGTAGCGTTTATGGGATGGTGAAGAATATTTTCAAGTTCTTGTTCAAACAAGTAAGGGAGCTGCTCATTGGTTTCGTTGTTATCACCGGCGACCGTTGACACCAACAGTAAGAGCCCTAAGTATAGGGTCGATAGCGGGAATCTCATCTGCACAAGTCAACCACCACAGCGCTTCCTGAGGAGATTTCACTCCCATTTATAAATATTGTTTTGAATCTTGTTTATGTATAAACACGCATTTTTTTAGATACGCTATTGTCAGACGACCGATGATATGTACGTAAACAATGCACATATCTGTTTTAGTACGACAAAACAAAAAAATGCACCACACAAAAGATCGCCAGAAGCCAATTACCGATAAAAACATACGAAGTCAGTTAATTTCATCCCGTATTTTGCTCGGTTTCTTCCATTTCCATACTCAAAAAAATTTTACGGCATGCATTGGGTCTGTATCATGCAAAGTGGACAAGAGTGGGCTTGGATTTACATATACTTGTAGCCTTGTGAGATTGGTTTTACATCGTGTGACTATTCTCTCGGAAAAGGATATTTCTTCCCTGAGTTGTGAGTCTTGTCTAAGGTATGTCAATCTCACTACAATCACGGAATGATCGACTGAAAACAAATGAGTTACAATTCTTAACAGCTCTTGGCCAGACGAAAGTGGTTGAGAATGCGATGATCTTCGTTTTTGTACCACCTTAGATCTTGCATCTACACCCCGCGGATTATCCACGTTGAAACATCCGTGCATCATATTATACATCCGTACATTCTGTGTGCATCCGTACATCCGTGATGTTTTCCACCAGGAAACCTATAAAGCCGTCAACCTATATATTCCAGTAAAGTAGACAGTCGCCAGCAATATTTTTATGAGTGAAACGTAGAATATACCTTTATCGCCGATATCAATTTCGATTTGGAAATAAACAGTAGCAATCGACGATATACATGCCCACTCAATAATATGCAGAAGCAGCCAACGTCATAATACTCCACTTATATCATAACTAAAGCAACTGACGACATCAAAGTCCGCTTAAATGTAGCTGACCGATGTGGCCAAGCTCCACTTCAGTCGGGATATCAACGCTCCACTATATCAGTTTATAAATTGGAGCATCACAATAGCACCAGCCAAGAAGAGTATGGTTGCAACCAATAATTTACATTCTGGGTTGCTCTACGCTATGTTCTTATGCCGTTAATTATTATATACATGAGCTATTATACAGGTAGGATAGGAGCTGAGAACCGTAATATCTATTGTAGACCATACCTTTGCAGAATTGGGTCTATTCGGAAATAGCATCTTTCAATGCTAATTTTCTCGAATGAGTGTTGAAATGATCAGTTATGTCTTGAAAACTCATAGTTTGGGGATCGGCATTCATCACTACTTTATCTTTGAACGTCACCTCTATCAGAGGCTTTTCTTTGGCAGCAGAACTAGCTGTCAACACTTTGAAATCTATTTTGCATGTGGCTCTCATCGACAGAGGAATGGTGGAGAGTAATAATCTAGTAGGTTTTGCACTGGCACTGAACGGGTCAAACTTAACAGAGACTCTAGTGAAGTATTTGGTAATCATCTTGGTGTTGAGATAAGTAGTTGATCTTAAGACACAATCAATCTCACTGAAAAATTATCTTGAAAAATCCTTTGCGTGTAAATCGAGGAACGCATCTTTTTTTTGTACTAGGCCCGAGTACCTAACATTTTGAGATATACACCTGCTCTTAACGGTGTGTAAAGCTATATCAAACAGAGTTTCTAATTAATGAAATAGCTACTTTTGATCACCTTCTTCTGATACTTGAAAATAGCAGGTTTTCTTTTTTTTCAAGTTTTTATGCTTTTTTTGTTTTTATGAGAGTTGGGAGATATTTCTGGCATAAATCAACTTAGATTTCACTATAAATTGGAAAAAAATGAGAAATACTGCAAAAATATAACAACGACCAGATTGCAAATTTGTCTTCATAAACTTATCAAAAAAATACATTTCTAAATTTAAAAGTTCTACAATTTAAAGATCAACCTGATGCAATGCTTGTTCACCTAATTTTTCTAAAACTGCGTTGATACTAGAGGCTTTACTTGTTCTAAAGCAACTTTAGTTACCCCGTGCAATGCCTAATTCAAATCGAGCTTCTTGATCAGATTATCAACTTACATAAATTTTGTCTGTTAATCAGATTTGTAGGAAATATATAGTGACCACTTAACAATGTTAGACGTGGTAATAATTAGTAGCTAATACATTGCTTGTACATCGGTTAAACTATTAAGAAAAATAGTCACAGCCACAGGACGCAGTCAATAACACCATTTACAATGAAGTTCCACCATTCTACAAAACGTTGGCTCTTAAATACTCCAACATATCATACCATGAGCCGAAACCTTTACTCATTAATGTCAAAAAGAACAAAAAGTTTTGAAAAGTATTAACAAAAGTGAAGGCCATGGGATTGAAACGAGAGCAAATCAAGGGAACTTCTAAAAGAATCCAATTACTGATTGTTATTTACAAGACCAGAGAAGGTGTGTCACATCTTGAAGTCAAGAAGCACTACCGCTGGATAACTTTGGTTAACTTTACCTCTAGAGTATATTATATGGTATTCATATCCATTGGCATTAACAGGAAATAGCGAGTATCTTTTTTGGACATGAAAGAAACTTCTTTAAGTTTTTGGTTGATTTCTCGTACACATAACTACAGTTCCTGAATCTCTCTACCAGGTGGAATGGGGGTCTTATTGTTATTATTCCTGTGAGTAAATTCGCAGCTATCAATACGAATTGTAAAATGGCACATTAATGAAGCTGCTCTACTAGCACGTAGAAATTCTTTCACTCGTTCGTGGCTCTTGTTAATTTAGCCCGGAAAATGAAGACAGTGGTTTTCCAGAGTTCCTCGCTTGTCTATTCCTTCCGAGGCAGTGAGAATTATTATTGTGCCGAGGTTGAATAGAAGTTTGTAGTCAATGTATCCGAGCAAGGATACATAAATAGACACATGGCTGACCAACTGAATTGGGTTTATGCCTGGGTGATCATTACTTGAATTGCGTGAGATTCCAACCAATTAGGAAACTCAGGGCCTATTCATAGAAAATCCCTCACACGCCTCATAAGGTTCTCTTTGGCCGAAACAATCTTAGATTGTTTAAAATTCACCTAATGCCAGATATGGCTTATGAATTATTTTTTACTGTCAAATGTGGTAATTCTTCGAACCAAAATTTTAAAGAACTGTTGCGGTTTCTATAGAACCCTTCATTCCACAGTTATATGATACTCAAACAAATACCTAACATAAATGAAGTTTTTTTTTTATGTAATGTCACTGCCTATTTTAAAAGGTTGTCTTACATGTGGTTATCTACAGCTACAGTAGCTCGGAAATTTGCAATCAGTTCCGTTTTAATCCCAAAACGGTCGAACGCGACATCCAGAAGATATGCGACATTTTATCAGTAGGAATACTAAAAATAAGCCACCTGCAGCTTAATACGTCATACGTCATGACATGTCTTCACCATGTATGGTTCTTGGGACAAAGAAACTTTATTCCTTTTTCTTATCGCTGGCCGATTATTTTTTTTTAGGCTGACACGAATTCTTATAATATCATTTTTTTTATTCACTATAGCGGTGTTTGCCGTCTTTAAGGTGATAGGATTGGCGACATACTTGATTGGGAGTTGTAAGCACCAAAAACAAATACCGATTGTTGAGGTCACCTGGCAAACGAAAACGAGTCAGACTGGGCGGTAGAGATATCACCACTTCTACATCAGACCGAAATAGAAACTTATAGACGACTCACATCTCCAGCACTCCGCGTCAGACTCCTCAGTTGTTACGGTTGAAGTGCCTTCGAAGGGTGCAAACATTAAGAGCTTTTACATAGCTATAGTCGATCTTTATAGATATCCACTCATGGCGACTGCTCACGAGACCCATCTTAGTTATGCTCGGAATAGCCACTAAGTAGAACATTTATTTTCTTTTATAATAGGGTATTCTTATTCCTGTTGGGCCGGGGATGTTGCCTTCTCTAACATCATTCTGTAGCTCAGACATATGCAAGGAATATGGGTATTGAGTTCTCTGTAGATATGAGAGGATCATCTGCCACAACTATTTTGAGAATAAGCTCAGCACCTCTGACTAATTAGAAAGCTCCCGCTGAACATTTTATTCTTTAAATTATAAAGTTAAAAGGTTTTGACAAAAGACCGAGTATCCTCAGGCTTAAAATAGGACTATGCTATGCTATGCTATATATTTAGCAACCGTACTTCTACGTGAAAGTTGATTGCAATTGTTCTTTGACCCATGGCATTTGGTACTCCTCTTTCTGATAGAGCTGTCCCTACAACAAACACAAAAGTCTTTAAGTGACAGGATATCCTCCAATATCAAATATTCGGGACTCTCTCAATACATAATCTATAGTTTTTGAGTTGGAGAGGAGAAAGTGGGCTCATAATAGATAGAATCGGACTTTATTCTTGTAGGTTTTATATCAAATCTACTTTTATCACCATACCTTGCTGCATTCTGCTGTACAGAGAATTTGCGGCATGTCTCAAACAGTCGGATCTAGACAGCAGAGACGGAACCAAGAGCAACAGTTCTCAGAAAGTTCTCTTTGTTGAAATAAGGTTCAAAATTGGTTTTCAAACGAATTCGACAAACCTGGCGTGTCCTATTCTTGTGCTTGAAACGGTAATAATGTGACGTTTTTCAATGTGTATGACCAACAATAGGAACACCAACTTGAAGACCGAACAACAGGGACGCCAACTAAAAAGCTGACCTGGGTTAATGATATTTTTTCTTTTTTTCTTTTTTTATTTGTTTTTTATTTTTATTTTTTTTTCCATTTTATTTTCCTGGCAAACGAAAATCTTTACCGCATTTGGATTCAAGAACAGGCACTATCGAAAAAATTTCTGGTGAATTGGCCGACCAGTTTGCGTCTTGTTACGTCCAAATGGAGTACATCTTAAATAGATCGATCAAAAATATTAGTAACGATATGGAGTGGTAGGTGACTATGTGGCCGTGGACTCCTTGAATCCTTTGTGAGTATTCAATGTAATTGGAGCTCCTACATCAACTATAGATTTCACAACTAATTGTATTCAGATGACTTCTCTCTTGTGACTCAAACTCTTATCTTATCCGGTGAATGTTGACGCCATCACGGAAACAACAACAATAACCCCTCCGATGTAAAACGATCTATTTCGCCAACACTGTCGGCCAATGTATGACTAAATTGTCGTTTAGCCTCGCCCTGGCAACTGTCAAAGCAACCAGGAGCCTGTTTCGCGAATTCGGTATTAATAGCGCAGTGCTCGGGTTTTTGTATTACTTTTTTAAAAAAGAAAAAATTATTTATTTTCTAGAAGAATAAGAATATTTCTTGTACCCATCCCAAAAAGGAGCCAAATGTCTTGTTTTCGGAGGCACCTCCTACATTTGAGGTCACCGTCCCCTGTAAATCCCTTGTCACAGGTACAGCATTATCCCGGGGAGCTGTTCCTACATCTATCCACAGTATAGCTGCATACATTACATATTCGCTAAGCGTACTTGATAGTTATACTTTCCTCAAGGATTTAGTTTAATATCAATGTGATCAAAAAACTTTAGATTCATAGTTGAAGGCTTTTTTGACCACAAACATGGATTAATCTGAATCCCTTCGGCCCTCCTAGCCTGAACTCACGCTTAGAAGACTTTTGTGGGTTGTCACCAAAAGAGAGTATTGCGCATGGTCTTGCTAAACTAAAAAGTGTATTGTTTCTGAAATACGGTAAAAATAAACAACTCTCCACGAAGGAACAAAATAGAAAACATTAAAGCAAAAAAAGGCTTGCATTTCTCAGCGTTAAGCATAAAAAATAAAACCCTTGTGGGTATTTTGCAGTAATTTTTAAGGTTTCTGGGACATAAAAATGTCGCGCATGCTGGATCGTATCCTAATTTTCACCTCAAAAGGTAACACTTCGTGAACGTCAACTACAGCTCATAAGCTCTACCTAGGATAGAAGTCCTCGTGCACCTTGATGGAAAAGTAAGATTCCTTCGACGTACGGAAGATACTAATAGCTGAATAGAGTTATTGAAAAGAAGAAACAAATACTGTTCATCACAGAGATCAAATTCGCAAATATCCGCAGCCCTTGTGGCGTGAGTTCTATAATGCTTCGATCTTCTCTAATACCTAATCGAGAACTCTTACACATTGACGGGTTTCAAACAACAGCTGAGCACAGGGATGGCATTTTCAAGGATCTCTGCATCTTTTAGCCGCTGCGCTTTGGCCAGGTTAAAGTTCCTTCGAGTTGATCTTGAAAATAAAGTTTCAACGCGATAATAAACTTGTATTGTTCTGGCTGCCACTTTTTTTTTTAATAGGGCCCTTGTGCTCAATTGTGAGATTGGATTGGAACAGAAGTTCAGCATCAACGAAGACACGATTCTGACTATTATTAGAATTCACACCCACAGCCATTTAAAACCACTGGCATTTGCTCTAATTTGAATTTCCTCTTTTTTCTTTTCTTAACATCGAGAGAACATTAGCTAAAGATAAAGAGTATTCTATAGTCCGAGAACAACTATAGTTGCTGAATTATCCTTACATTTATTAAGACCCTTTGGTAATTTCAAACTTATAGAAGTACCATATACCTTTCTCATTAATTAATTCAGTCATTCGTTTACCCCAACCTTTTAATTCCAAAACATGATCTTTTCAAAATCTATTGCAGTCACTGTTGCTCTTGCATCCTCCTCATTCTTGACCGGAGTTAATGCTAGCAACAGATATTTGTTCAATAACTATGTTGATTTAACAAAGGATGAAACCTCAAGAAGTTATTGTTCTGGCCAAGAACTCATTCAAGTGGGCTCAGAAACTTTCAACGAAGAAAGAGATACCTTAACTGAATCAAAAAGACACATCGGTGCTGATGTCGGTGCTAATGTTGCCGCCGACGTTTTAGGCCTCATTGGTGTCGACGTGGGTGCTAATGTAAGCGCTGATGTTTTAAAGAAGAAACACATTGCTGCTGATGTCGGTGCTAATGTTGCCGCTGATGTCTTAGGACTTGTCGGTGTCGATGTCGGTGCTAATGTTGATGCCGATGTTTTAAAGAGACACATTGATGCCGATGTTGGTGCTAATGTTGCTGCTGACGTTTTAGGACTTGTCGGTGTCGACGTTGGTGCTAACGTTGGTGTCGACGTTTTAAAGAAGAAACACATTGCTGCTGATGTCGGTGCTAATGTTGCCGCTGACGTTTTAGGCCTCATTGGTGTCGACATGGGTGCTAATGTAAGCGCTGATGTTTTAAAGAAGAGACACATTGCTGCTGATGTCGGTGCTAATGTTGCCGCTGATGTCTTAGGACTTGTCGGTGTTGATGTCGGTGCTAATGTCGGTGCTGATGTTTTAAAGAGACACATTGATGCCGATGTTGGTGCTAATGTTGCTGCTGACGTTTTAGGACTTGTCGGTGTCGACGTTGGTGCTAACGTTGGTGTCGACGTTTTAAAGAAGAAACACATTGCTGCTGATGTCGGTGCTAATGTTGCCGCTGACGTTTTAGG